>JAYRBW010116912.1:0-39998 GCA_036023295.1 Invenusta paracnida
TAATAAATGCCTCGATTATTGCTTAATATTTTTTTAAGTGACTGAATAATGTTGTATGAGTACCAAAAGTTAGTGTGATTAAAAAATAATGCAATAATCTCGATATATATTTAACCAAAAGTTAGTGTAATTAAAATAAGCACTTTTGTTATAATAAATAATCGCCTCTTATAAAGTGACTGAATATTAGTTATTAGTAACACTCCATATTATATATAATTGTTGTAATAAAAAACAATGCATTTTTTGTAATCAATGACTTTTAATTTATGAATATCCATATTATTATATTGATACTGAAGTATATTTGCTCTAGTATTATCACTTTTATATCTTGAATAAAACGTATTTTATGTTTTTTATGAGGTTATTATTACTATATTAATATTGAAGTATATTTTCTCTAGTATTATCACTTTTATATCTTGAATAAAACGTATTTCATGGTTTTATATAACGTTATTATTACTATTTTATTGTATGTGTTGTTAAATACACTTATTTCAACTATTTTCGTTTTGCTTTGAGTTACCAATTTAAATTTTATTGAAAATATATTTTTATTAAAATTATACTACTAGAATTTTTGGTTGGAATAAAGTAGTATGTTACCATAAATCAGGGAGGCAATTTTTTTAGAGCATTTTTACAATTAAATTAGAAATCTACATGGTCGAAATACCTTGTCTGCAAATTTTGATAGATGTATAAATTTAAATGCCCTGAGTGAACTCTCTTGGAATTATTACTCTATGATTGAGTGATCCAATCCCAGTAGGTATATATACCTATTTCTGACACATTCATATGTTCAAATTTAAGAATAATTTCTATTTTTTTATCGAAAAATTCTATTATTTTATCTTTAATCATTTCTACAATTATTTATGTTTTGAATATTTTTTAATGATGATAAGAAAAACAAATTATAAAAGTGAATATATATCTTAATTTGTAAATATGAAATATTGCAATTTAAATCTATTTTATATAAAACAGCTAATTGTTAATAATATTTTGTGTTTTTACTCTTTCAAGGGTAAAAAATGTAATAAAAACTATGCCATAATGACAATTGTAACATATTTAAATTCTCATTTCAGCAGTATTTTATATTGTAAATGACATAAAAAGAAATATTTCCATATAAGAAAAGATTAAATAAAAAGGATTTTATTAATGTTCCAATAAAAAATTTAACATACTTTAAAATTAATTTATTAGGTATATATAACATAAACGTATAATTATACATACTAACGGCTTGTTATAGTCCTATCCACAGAGTAAAGAATTACTCTATGATCTCGTCTGCCTAAAAATAATATTACATTTGTTTTGAATATTGTCAACTCATTATAAAGTATAATGCAATGAATGTAGGTGCATGTATATTTGCTACCTCTATTTTCGTATAGCTCAATACATGTCCTACATTTACATTTATAGACTGGGTTTAATTTCATTCCAGTTTTAAAAGCACTCGGGGATGTTATGTTGACGTCAGATTTGTTATTTTATTTTTCAGGTCTTCCCACAAACTTATATTTTGCATTTATAGAAATTTATGTAGGATCTGTATAAATTTTGAAAACATACATTAATATAATCGATAGAATATTTAATAATATTAGAATATATAATTGACTTATTTGAATAATTGGCATAGAAAATAATAAATATTGTGATAAATGAGCACTAAAATTGTCAGTATAATACATATATAAACAATTGCACAATATTTTCAATAGCAAAAGCTTAGAATACCATTCTATGTCATTTAACGAAAAAAAAATTGTTATTAAACAATTATAATATAGTTTCTTATATATTTATTAATTACATTGCTTAAAAAATAAAAATATTTAAGAAAAGATATTGGTATAGTTACTTTAAGTAAATCCGTTGACTTCGATGACGTTTCTGCAATGATCTTGGAGAGCAGTAAATTATTTGTTGAGCTTGTCAAAGACCTAAAAAATATGTGGAGAAATTCTAGCATTTTTTCAACGTATAATTGTAAGTAACATGGGCTCGGTTGGCCTCCATGTTTCTGAAGATTTAACTATCACAAAGGTTCAAGTCATGAGAGTAAGGTTGATGGGGGATTATTGACAAGACACTATCATCTGGGAATTGTTCTCTGACGCGAGCCTTTTGGGAACGAGCACTACCGTCCACACAATACGTGCCGTTTGGATGCCCAGGCCATTGAGGGATTGAAAACATTTGCGAAGAGAAAGACGATACCTATATCTTTCAGTATTGATACTCTCCACCATCCTCCAAGATTTCAAAGTAGCTGTTGACCCGTTGAAGTTGGAGGCCATGATTATGTAGTACTTTTTAGGCATGGTCTTTCTAACGACCTCAGATCGGTCACTAGCTGGACCAACGCCACCAACTGTAACCCATTTTTGAATGTTATGCAAAGGTTGAAACGATTTTAAGTACAGCCATTTCTCGTCACAGAAGAACAGTCACTCCTTTAAACCTCTCATGGACAATGCTTTAACTTTAAGAAATACTTCACATCCCCAAACCCACTTCTGTCTGTCATTGAGGTCGTGTGTGATCCACCTGGTTGTTACACTTTCCAGGCCCATTTCCTCAGTAATAATCTCGCGAACCTCTTTGGTAGCCCCGTATATATAATTTTATATATAAAATTATTTTATTATATATATTTTATTTTATTATAACATAGGTAGGACATTATATAAAAATCTTAATCGGTGTCGAACAAGACAAGAAGTTCCGCTCTTCTGTGTAATTTTCTTATTAGAAAATGTTATGATTTAAAATTTAGCATTTTTTCCATAACTTTATTCGGTCTGTAGTATTAATAATGACATAAAATATACATGAATAGTTGTTCATCTTAATTGCTTGCCCATTTTTCTTTTTTATATTTGTGAATGCATATAGGTTTTGTAAATATATATATTCCAGAAAATACGAGGAACTTAAAAAAATAATGGACCATTTCTAGTAAGATAGTGCTCTCCGTATATGCAACTAAGACAATCGCCAATTTCTGTCAGGTCACCCTGACAAACTGGTCGGTGTATTTGGCGAAAACCCTTGACTCATATGAAAGCCCGATTTGACTTAATGTGACAGTGCCTCATAATGGAATCATATAAAGAAAAGTGTTTTTCCGCAAAAATAAAAAACGAGATTTTATTAAAAAGTGGCTTATCAATACTTAAATTCAAAATAGAATATATATGAAAAATATATGTACATTTATAAATTGTTTTAAAACGTAGTAACGTTTTCTTGTAGTTAGAAAACTGGACTGATTCAAGATCAATATATCGAAACTTAATCCTGATAAAACTTAGGTCTTCATCTCCGGAACTCATCAGCGGTTGCTCCCTCTCAAGATTTTCCTTCTCTAGATTTTCGTGGTCAGAACGTCACCCTCTCTTAGCATGTGCATATAGTTTTGGCATTATTTTTACAGTTTTCTGTCTTTCAATGTTCCCATTTAAAATATTTGTAAAATATTTATTATTTTCTTTTCTTGCATAATTTATATCGTATCAGTTCTTTTCTTCGTGAAAACATTTGTCAATTTATGGTTTATGCATTTATTTTTCTGCTTTTGACTACGGTAACTCTAATCTCATAGGGTTTAATCAATCTTATTTTAATCGTCTTCAAAGAATCCAAAATAGCTGTGCCAACTTCGTTATAGATCAGCTCACATCTCAGCAACACTACGTGAACTCCATTGGCTACCAATCATCTTCGGTTGAGGTACAAAGTCAGCTGTACCTCCATCACCAGCTTACCTAAAATACTTTGTTATACGCCTGCACAATCGTCTACAATCAACGCTATATTAAGATCCCAATCAGCTCCACGTATTCATCAGTCCCTGTGTCGCACGTGCAAAGGGAGCCTTGTCATTAGCTAGGCTGGTTCTATGTTTGTGGAATGACTTGCAATACGACCTTTGTCAAATTGTAAACTTTATTTCGTTTAAAAAATGTTAAAAGTAATTTTTTCTCCAAATTGTAATTCTATGGCTCTTTTCGGACTCTCTCATAAATTTTAAGTGTACATTGTACATATTTTGTGGTTAAATTCATTTAACATTATTATTATTATTATTATTATTATTAGAACACTTAATATATACATCAGGGAATACTTATTATAGTACATAGTCCTTGATATATTTACATATACGATGTAAGTATTTAGATTAGAAACATATATGTATCAGTTATACTAGATAAAATATAGTACATTTTTGTGTATATAATATCTTATTATTTCATAATTATTTACAATGACTCAATTTCTTTAAATGTAAAAAAGTAGATTAATTTTTTTTTATTTAGTCTATATATCGACTACACTTATGTCAGAAATGTATTCATATACCTATATGAATAAGTTGACCCATTTATTGGTCATAACTACATAGCTTGTAAGTTTATAAATAAGCTACGCGGAAACTTATTACACTTTCTAAATGTCTGAAAGCTTTATACATTATCTCCGTAAACTATCCGTTAATATACATATTTTAGTCACTATAAACATACCAACGCGTAAAAATAACACCTACGAGAAATTAATTAGAATTAAATATATAGTTAGAACAGAAAGCATTGATAAAATTACATTTGCAATAAATGTTTAAATCATTTTATTATTTATCTTCTGAACTAATATTTATGATAATCTTATGGTTAAATATACAATTTTAGTGACGCATCAATTTGATTGGTTAAACATGATGCGCAAATGAGAAGCTTCACTGATCCTTTTCCCCCTTTAATAATATTAAATAGAATGTATACAATGTCTACGTTTAGTTCGAACTTAAGATAAATGATTACCTTAATGAGTTTAAATATATAACCTGTATATTTATCATTATATCCTCAAGTTGAAAAAGCCATGACCGAAATGTGTAAGACTATTCATTTACCTTTTTTGGTGCTATCATTAATAGTTTTTCTAGTAGTCCGTACGTCTAAAACCGAGAAGTCTAATATTTGGACACAAGGTAAGCGGAAATTTTGGTCAGTGTGTCAAAATGATCACTTTTATTATAAATATGTTATTGAAATAATACTGTTACCGTATAGAACTGTTTTCAATTTTAACACATATAATAAAATTGATTGTTTTGTTTACTTTTATTTATGAATATTTCAATAAAATATTTTGCATAGATATAAAATTTTTACATTTACTTTTGACAAATTCTATTATTAACTATAATAATAAACTAAGCTGGATATTTGTTGTGTAATTTGTTGTCTATCCTTTCATTTTGAGCAGTTAGTAAATAGTATTTTTTGTTTCCTGATTTTCTCAATTTTTCGATGATTTACTGTATCTTTATATATTAAATGTAGACACATACAATAATTTAAAAACCATAGTTAAATTTTTGCAAGATTTCACTGTATATTAATTGCTCTGTTATATAATATGTATGTATATACTTTTGTAAGACGTATTTTAAGTACGAATTATTGTACCAATCAAGAATCGAATGATATACAAAAAATTATCTTTAAAAATTATTTACTGTAATTTCAAATAAAGATATAATATTTATTAACGACAATAATTACTCCCTAAATGAATTTTACCAATTAATAAATGTATAGGTGCTTACAGAAGAAATTAAAATGTAGGTACTTAATGGGATATTTATAAGGATGAGCATATATAGAGTCACATATACTAATACTTGGCTGATTTTGATTTGTTTGTCTTAATAATGCGTCGACGTAGAGCATCTATTATTATAAATTAACTTTTAAGATGATTGTATTATAAATGTTATAATAATTTATAATAATATATATATAATATTAATAACAATTAATAATTTAATTTACTGTAACTTGGAGGATGACTTGAGAGAACAACCTCATGATTATGTGATAAACTCTTGAAGCCAAATCCCCGCCATCGCACCAAATGTTTAAAAATCAATTGTTCACGACTATAAAATAAAAATACAGATACAAATTATTGAACATTTTATCGTAATATTTCGGGAATTGTGCTAGGTTTAATGGATTATTTTTTTCTATAATGATTGTATGCGTACTTAATAGTTACTTTAATTTAATAATTATTATACTATAAAATTAGTATTATTTTTCACAAGCTTATTATGGTTTGTTATATTTTATACAGTTGAAGCTTTAGTAAATCTGGTTTACATCTTACAAATATTTTCAATAAAAGAATTGTAAAATAATTTAAACTGGGACCATAAATTACGCCATTTTATAAATTAGTAAAATATTTAATGACTTTGTCTTGAATATATGTAATTCATAAACTCTTTTTACATTCTAATTACAAGCAAATAGTTAAATAAGTATATATTTTTCACATAATACATTTATTAATAATAAAAATAACACAGGATTGTATACAATGTATGTATTAAATATATTTCAAATGAACTCCAAGAAATATTTTATACAGAATTCGGTATTTAAGCGATAATTTATATAACGCAGTTTATTTCATTGTGCAATACAATCCACGACATAATCGAATACATTTATAATTATCAAATTTATAATTCCAATATAATATCAAAGACAAATTTGATTATTGACTTTTTAATACAATAGATAGATTAGCACATTTAGATTTGCTAAAAACATTCACTCTGTCCTCCCTTTTACTATAATATGTTTGTAAAAAATAAATATTTGCGAATATATTTATCTGAGTTAATGCTTTTTAACACGTTTTTTTCATTTCAAGTTTCGTAAATAATTTTATTTCTGGATTTCTGAGCGCTTTTTCTTTCAATGCAGTACTTTAAAAATAAATTTGCCCAACTGCAGTTCCGTAAAAATCAATCTGTCACCGTGCAGTTATGTAAAAATCAATAAAAATAATGAACGGAGATATAAACTGTAAAATTATAGCCATTTCTTGTGAATCTCCGTACATTCTTGACAAATAGTCAATTTTATTATTACCATCGGAGTGGTTTATAGATACTTAATTGCATTTGTAGATGTAAAAATATGTAGAAAAAAATCATAAAATATTCATAAAATATGTAGAAAACTTTTGTTAACCAATTGAGCGATTATTATTATTATGATTAAGTTAAATCGATACATACCAATTTTATGTATTTTAAGAGTAGGTATATAACACTCTCAATACCTATATATCATGCAGACCGCAATTTTTTTCTTATAGTATGCGTTGAGATTTTTTAAATAGTTATTAAAAATAATGATTTTGGAAAAATGTTGGTATACCCATTGAGTAATTATACATAGAGATTTGACTCTTATTGATTTCATATGCCGTTCAGGTTTGTCAATATAAAATCGTTTTATTTAAATGAATTTGATGTAAATGGACATCAACAAAGTAGTTTTAAATATTTGTATTAAATTTATTTTAAGAGCAAATATACATATTCATACAGTTCTAACATACTTAAGTTGTCTGTAATATATAATTCATTGCCTGTGTATCAAAAATTGTTTTACTGCATAAATGATTTAACTGCTGTCAGTTTTTAAAACATTTTTTTGCAAAAGTTTTCGGGTATCAACATAGTAGTATAAAACTAAATACATACAGAATCAATAAGAGTTTAAACTCTATGTATAATTACTCTTGGGTATACCTTTAATTAATAAAAAAATTAAACATTTTCTGGACCTAATCGTTTAAGTGTCATGATTTTTGGATTATTAAATTTATATATCGCTCACAACAAATATGGTGATATAAGTATTTTACTTTTAGAAAATAAAAATTTGTTAAAAACTTAAGGTTTTAATGAAACAGATATTTTAAGTAGCTGCTTCATTTTCTTTTGATCTTTTATGATCCTTTTGTTCTCATTGTTTCCTTCGTTTTCGTACTATTTTTTATTAATATCAAAAAAAGTCATGGAGGTACTACACAATAGTGCAATTATTTTATTCTATGAATATAATATACATTCTGTGTATAATTATCCTTTTACCCATTTTGTCGAATATTTACGAAATGTAAACACTTAAATGTAGGCACACAGTCTTATATTAAATAATTGTTTCTTGATAAATTATTATACCTTTTGTGTACGTACTATTTAAAACGATACTTAAGATGGATGAAACTAATGTTAATTATTAATGAAAAAATTTATATATATTTCGGTTTAAATTATATATTTCAATGCGATTTTAATATTTTATGTAGAGATCGTATTAAATAGTTAAATATGTGCAGGCTACACATTATATGACTGAATTTGATATATTGTACTATAAACGTATAACTAATTTTTTTGTGTCGTTTCATTAATTTCTCCTTAGTAGCGCTCCTACGTAGTGTGACTACCTCATTATTATAATGTTTAAAACATTTAACAGTTTCACTACATACCTATGTACACATATGCAGGTATAATTTCCAGAAATTATAAATCATTCATAAGTTAGTTACATAAATATGGCATAAATCTCAGGTTTGCAACAAGTTCAAATTTTATATATTTCTTTGCGAAAAAGGTTAATTAAATGCGTTTGTATCTATTTTAATAACTGTAAATCGAAATCATATTTGTCGTGTATCTAGTATAGAGTATTATAATCTACATGATATAGTCGCATATATTCATATAGATATATGTATATAAATGTATATTTATCGACCTACATGGATACCTACTACATTTTAATACTTATACGGAATTTACGAAACTGTACATTAAAATCGAATAAAAATTTTATATATTTGAATTTTTAATTATACACAATCACCTTTGAAGCCATTTCATGATGTTTAGAATAATGACAATGAAAAACTAGAAATCTTTTTCAATTTTAAAAGATAAAATTAACAAATCTTTATACCTATATTGAATAACAAAATTAAATTATTAATAAGCTATATATCAAAAATTATTTTAACACACAAGTTTAATTTTTATTTTAAAATTTTGCAATTTAGACTATATTTTTAGCTATTTAGATAACTCATACATATAAGTTATTACTAAACCGGTGCCATAAATTTATGTATCGCATGAAGTTTAATTTGACTAAATGATTAACATTTAAAATATTTTATTTTATTTCAATTTGTTAAGACACTATACATATATATACGTAAAAGAAGTACTAAAATCTTATATAATATTTAAGCAAAGTGCAAGTAACAAAAATTCACAAGTGTATTGCAACGTGAATAAACTAATAACAAACAATAAATTAAAAGAAGAGTTTATCATTTACTTCATTGTTACAAGTGTCACGTAATAATTAAACCTTCCTGTTTAATTTACTAATTAGTTTTTGCATCGGTATAAATGACAACTATATATCTTAAATCAATAAACTGATTTTTATATAGTTCATTATAAAATATACTACACTTCGAAATAATTTTTTTAACAAATCTTTGAAATAAGTATCATTATATCAATATATATAACTGTTACAATATATATATAACTGCTGGAAAATGTTTACATTTGCCTAAAGCAAAAGAAACCCGTTGTTTTTATAAACTTTTAATGGTCATATGGAAACATTTATTTCACATTTATTTAAGCACTGTGAAAAAATAATCTAAATTATAGTTTATTTAAAAGTTCTCGCAGAAAGTTTACACGATATAAAGTAATACTTTAATAATTTTACTTGGAGAAAACTTTACAGTTCATTATTCAATTTGCTATAATTTTTTTTATAATTTTCTTCCATTAAATTACAAGAATATACTTTTTTATATTATACTGATTCAGATGGCAAAAGCGTTTTAAATTTGTTCGTAACACGATGAAAAGTGCGCGCTTTTTTATTACTACTTTTAGAAAAAGTATAATTTAGTTTTTGATTGGTAAACATCGGGGTACACTTACTCCAATAAACTCAAATCACCTTATGATATTTTCAAAAATAGCGAAAATAAAATTGTTTCGCCTAATATGATACCCATTTTAGCATTTACAAAAACAGCTACAAATCTCTATGAAACCAAATAATTATATGATTAAGTCAACTACATAATATATACAGAAGGCAAAGCAATAGCTATATCTATATTTCCTAAATCGGTTGCATACTAGTGTATAGTTGACCGCAAAGGTTACCAACTATACTCAGCCTAAATGTAACTCGGTGAACACGGAGGCACTCTGCAACAACTTACTTAATATACGCTGAAGTATATAAAGGCACATTGGCCAATTTAGTAGCCAGCGTTACATGTCAACTTGCTTCAAACCAAGATGGGAACAGAGGAGATCGCGACACTCTGCAGGGAGCGATGTCGACTCTATAAGCGCTGCCAGGGTGACCGCTTTTCCTTCTACGCAAACAGACCAAGTCAATTTTGGAATATATTAGGTTAGAAGCATATTATATCTGTGGGCCCTACAAATCCAGCTACTACAGTACTATTGAAATATATAGAGTTCAATCTTCGTCTATAAATGTTTATTCTCAATTACGCTCCATATACACGCCCTCCTCTTGTTTGGTTTTGATTACACAACTCGACTCGTGTTAGTTTATCCACAAGAGTAAGCGCGAGGAAAAAGATGTCCCTCTCAAAGTCCATTTGGTCACATGGTCACTAGTATATAAAGGGGAAAACGGTTATTTATCTATCATTCCGCCTTCTTACCCTTTCATAATATATTCAAAGAAAGAGGGAGAAAGGAGGTCACCCTCAATGACAACGAATATAACAATATTTTGTTTACTCACGTCCCCTTTCATACACATGATATCCATACACATACTGCTTGTGAACATAGTTGTCTGTTGATCCAGCTAAAACGACTCAACCTATAGGTACATATTATTTATACCTACTCCTGTAATTGTTGTATACCAATATACCTATATGTGGTCTACACATTTTGGCATCACGAAATTTGTCATGCAATTCCGTCCGGTAAACAAAGATACATAAGAATCCGTGCTCCCCTATGGTTTCAATTTTGGTCAAAGGTGAAAAAGAAGGCTAGTTTGAGAAGCAACACGACTACGTTTGTCTGCTTGTTTTAAGTTCTTTGAAATACTTCGTATTATTTCCTAGATATTGAAAGCTTGAAAATAATCTAGTTTTGCTTTTACTTAACAGACATTAATGACTCTTGTTAAAAATATTGAAAATGTCCATATAAATAATTTAGATATAATTAATATAAAGCAAACATTTTAAATCTTTTACGATCATTTTAATCTTGTATTTATTACCTACTCGTAGTATTGCAGGTTCTTCTACATATATCGTATATTGTATGTTTTAATGTGGATTCTGCTGTTTGTCTTTATCGGATTTTGCCAGTTAAATAATAATAATAACAGTAAATATAGACACAACAATATTTTTGAATAACGATATTAATTGACTAAATTGAAATATATGTATACCTATTTATGTCCAATTTGAATGAAATTGAGATGTTTGCAACACACTAATATGTCTGCGGTCTTGAATTATCAATGTCGAATTTGAAGTACCTACCTACCTAAATGGGAATTTTAAGTAATTTCGTTGAAACTTTTCAAATTTCAATGACCTACTTCATAGTTAGTTGCCTGTCCAAATATTAAAATTTGAATGGGAAAACCTATATATTA
Source organism: Invenusta paracnida (assembly GCA_036023295.1). Classification (NCBI taxonomy): domain Eukaryota; kingdom Metazoa; phylum Platyhelminthes; order Proseriata; family Coelogynoporidae; genus Invenusta; species Invenusta paracnida. Next base: position 11,616 of record JAYRBW010116912.1, read on the forward strand.
CATATTAAAGTGCTTACATGGAAATTGTATAATAGTTTAAATGTATAGTTAATAATATTACCTATAGTTAATAGAAAATACTTAATGGATATAAATTTAAATTTGTACAAGAAAATTCAGTTGTTTTCTCCAACTATATCTTATCTTATTCTTATTCTTATCTTATCTAATATCCAACTGATCTTATATTATTCAATTAAGTTATAAATTAAGAAAATCAACGGGTATAGATATAATGTAATATATGTAGTTCTTTAAATCTTATAATTTCAATAAAATATTACGCTTCATACCATTTAAAGTGTAAATGCAAAATAGCCATGAATGATCACATCATATCATCGGAAATCAGCATTTATAGTCACGAAATGTAGCCGATCGTTCATGGTAATTTGAAAATATTTTAAAAATGAACTCGATACAATCGTATTATCGGACCTCACACGTATACATTTGAGTTAAAAAATAGAAGGTATATGGCAACACGAAACTGTGATCAAATCAAATTTAGAAGTTTTTCAGTTTTATTTGTAGGTTGAAATTATTTACTTAAAAATTTTCATTACCTTGTGTTCCGAACTCTCTGCAAAAAGTTCCAAAAACTGGTCACCGATGAGATTTATTGTTAATTTTAACAAAAATGTATTTTATGTTTCGATTTATATTTTTGCATCATATGTAGACAAAATTGGATGGGACACATTTTAATTATTTTCAATAGTATAGAAATAACGGATTATACTCGGTATTTTTATTGAAATGAAAAATGTATACATTATAGTTATATTTCTTGTGTATAAAAATATTTTAAATTATTACATAATAAAAGAAAGTGTACATATGTAAATGACATATGAAGTGCTATATTATAATCGTCATAGACAATCACAATTTTATAAATATTGTGAATTAACATTCCTAAAATTGATGTGAATTCTAATTATAGTTTTAATAATTATGCATATATGTTAATCTTTGCATAACATATAGCATTTAAAACAAACGTCTATTTAGTTTAGTCAATACTTAATAAATTTATCGTATAGTTAATTTGTTGGGTGATTGTGCTTTTTGAGTCTTAGAAACTTTAGTTTATCACTTGTATGTTTTTTCTTAATATAACATTTAAGGCATTAATTTCTCTGCATCGATTCACTAATTTGTTTTCTTCGAAAATACTCTATTGAATTCACATAATTCATATATATTTAACCTACGTCAAAGTTTTTAAATATTTTATGAAGGTAAAATGCGCATATTACATGTTATACAAATTTTGATACACAAAATTCTATTATATACTCAAATTGTTAACTTAGTGAGTTGAATAAAGTGGCTATCTGTTAGAAAATTACCGTTACATGCTTGAATGATTTAATTCTTAAGAATCATTGTCACCCGTGGTTTGACAAACACATTCGGATATGTGTCACTGATCAAAGAAATTTCTAGTGCCATTATCTAACTTATATAATCGGAGAATGAAAGACACAGATTGAAAATTACGTAATATAGGTATAGGCTTACTTCGTTTTATATTCATTTATATACTATATATGTATGTAATATTCATTTAAATGTATATAGCGGAGTACAATTTTTGGACATTTGAGATAAATTTCGATTTGTTTATTATATTGACTTTTTTATTATTAGCTAAAATTCTGAGCTATAATTTGCTACACATTAATTTCTGCAATATATTTCTTATCACACTTATTAGAAACATTATTTTTAAAGTAAAAATAGGGGATTTCATACTACTAACTTATATTACTAATAATACGAGAAGAAGATAACAGAACTGTTTCAATCTTATTAGGTATCTTCGGTAGCCCACTTCACTCCACCTCGTGCTTTAACAGAATACAATATAGTAATATACTTATATACCACATATTTAATGCAATTGAAGCTTAGAAAAACAACATTTCCTTTTATATTCATTCATGAGCTAATTAATAGTTGAAGACGAGGAATCACTTGTAAATAAGATATATTTTATCAGTAAGGAGGATTGAGCTTTCAATATCACTTGCATATTCATGATAAAAATCAAGAATGAAATTCTGTTATACAAAATTAGAAAGAAAGATAGAATTACGAAGTACAAACTAATAAAGTAATAAATATTGATGAATTAAAACAGAAGCATATCAGTAAAAACCATTCCAGGAACATTTGATACAAATTCAGATTTTAAATTGAGTCAATTATTTTTATATAAATAAACTAATGGGGCACCATTTACTAGTTTATTTCAAGATTTCTAAAAATATTAAAATGGAGAAAAGTCATATTTATATGTTTAAAATAGAAAACATCTTACTAACACACAAACAAGTGTGCATACATATTGTATATATATATTCAATAATCTAAATTTATTGTTCCATTTGCTTGCTGATTATATATTATTAACTTTTTGCTGCGATTGTGATCCTAAATAAGTGCATAACTAATTTGGTTATTTTTTACATCATTTAAAACACAACCATACGCACAGAAAAAAACGTAGCTTTTAACAAGTATTATTAATTCGTTGTAATTGTATGCTTTTCTGCTGAACATTTTTTTCAGAAAAATATTCACTTTCGGTTGAATGTATTAATAAATTATAGAAATTTTATGAATTTAGCTAGTATCTTCACTATAAACATTTATTGCTCTGTACTGACTCTTCTCCTGATAACGTTTCCCCTTAATACTTTTTCAGAGAGTATTAACGATATTTCAGCTATCAATAAAATGTTAATCATTTAAATTTATGTCAAATTAATCGTCAAATATTTATATTTATGAAATTTTGTCGAGAAATTCAATATACATACTTTAACTAGTATATTATAAAAGCAGAGAACTGCTGAAATTAATATTAATTATAAATTTATTCTTTAATAAAACACCACAAAATAATCAAAAATGAAATTGTTGTGATATTTTTCTTCTATAAATGAGCGTTTTGATTTTTCATCATAGGTATAACCATAGAGTAATAATACCTATTTTTACAGTATTATTACTCTATGGGTATAACGTTATATGTAGTTTCAAACATGCACAGTTAAATATTAGTTTTTTGTGCGGTATTGTATCATAATATTATTAGTTAAAGCGCTTAATTAAAATAAAAGATAGTGAGAAACTAGTGGTTCAGTAAGACATATTAGATTAAACGGTCTTGTGTGCCCTCCTCTTTACATATTTGATTTATAACTATATATATGTATGTACTTCATTTCTCATGATATATCACTTTTCAGAATGCATCAACGACACACCCCTCGGTCTGATCTCAGGAGAAGTGACGGATCAACAGATTACGGCCTCCTCTACTTACCCCGGAGCCTGGGCCCGAGAGTGTGAGCCCCGAAATGCCCGCCTCTTTGCCAAGGGGGTGGCCTCCTGGTGTGCTAAGTTCAAGTCATCCTCTGAATGGCTACTAGTCGATCTTGGAGTTGCTGCGCAGGTGAGATTGCTACAGGGTCATGCACAATGAAATCCGAGAATAAAACTTCTAAGAATCATCCTTTAATATGTTTCATCCTAATAAAATCTTAAAACAAATTTCTATGGTAATATTTTTAATTGCCTTAACATTTTAGGAATCTCTATTCTTTTGCAATATTTCATTCTGCTATATTTTCTAACTATCTTTGGAATAATCATGCACTTATATAATTATCATATTAATTTGAGATTTCAAAAATATTTTACGTAATTTTAGGGGTGTCTTAGACAAAGAATTTGTAAAAATATTTGAAAAATATATTTACATTATTTGATATTTCATTTGATTTAAAGATTTTTATTGCCATGGAAAATAATTTTAAAATGTTTATATTAAAAAAATCAATTTTTTTATTTGAAACATTGGAAATACAAGTATATAAAGTTCCTACCTAAAGTCATAATTTCAAAAGAATGGACTCATACAATATCGTACAATACATACTTCTACAATTTTGACTTAACTGTTATTTAAATATTATATTAGTTGTTTATAAGTCAAATTAGTTTTTTTTAATAGATGTACGATCTGTTATAGTAGGTACTACTAGTTAACCTAGTTTTTACACTCGTTATTTAGTATGTTAATTTGACATCATCTATTTACATATATATTTGAAAGTAGTAAGAATAAGAATATTATGATTAATAGATTTCTAATATTATAATTTGTTTCTTTATGTAATTCGTTTGGATTTTAAAACATGTTATAGCAGTTTGTATATTATATATTAAGCAATTTGTCATTTCTTGGAATATTACTCAAATGTATTATCACTTACAGATTCGAACACTTAACTATATTTTGTATGCGACATCCTTAATATAATTCTATATACAATAAGCAGCAATATTGTACACTTTGATTCCATTTAGATTCCATGTATAAATTATTATAAACTTAATTTGTGACTCTTCCAACTATGCCTATAAATTGTATTTTATATATATATTTATATACAAATATATATATATATTTTTATTTAATTGAATTGAGTTTAATTTCATATGATTTAATTTAATTTAATTTGTAGTGGATAATACAGGATAAAAATTCTAATGATATGATTTTTTTTATAAGAGACGTAAACAACCAAAATAATTTAAACCGCAAGTGTATTGCATTACTTAATAACCTCTCATTTTGTGATTGATTTTTTTACAAAATACTGAATTACGGTGATATATTATAATTAGTCTGTATAGGTATATAATTATCATAACCATTTTTATAAGTAAATCACATATCAGTGATTGAATTTTGAGATAATTGTCATTTATTCTTATGCTATTTTATCGTAGATGTTTGTCTACTTATATATTATATTATAATAATACCTACTCATAGACCTGAGTGGATTTTAGTTTGAACTCTTCTCCTCAACGCCTTTAGTATCGTATCGTTATCTCAGCAGCTTCGAACAGCTTGCATGATGTCCACTGCATACCACAGGACAGACAACGTTGATGCCTATCATAAGCAGTCAAGGAGTAATAAAACTCTTGAGATTCGGGTTATTTCATCACACTTCCAGGCGGCAATGCCAAATCTAGGTGTATGTAGTTAGAAGCCGGTGTCTCGCATTTGAAATGGATTGTGCGTGAACAGTACTTAGAATATATGTATACATACGTACATTAAATGTATTTGATGAAAATGAGAGAGTATATACATATATACCAAATTTTACAGCTGCCTCTTATTATAGTGTATAAAACTGGCGTCCTGGCTCCAGATCTCGATTGACATCAGTTTGATTGAGACCTCTTATAAGCCCAGCTAATATTAATTTTTTACTAACGCGACATACACAATACGCTTGTATCTTTAAATGTCGTATATTTTTCTAGTTAGTATAGTACTACAAAACTATAATCCTCAATTATAAATATTAAAATAAACTACTGTGGTGTATTATCCGAGAACTTACGAGTATACAATCTTGGTGTTACACTCTTTCTTTGGTGAGACTGACTATCGATTTAACGGTCGATCAGTTATTGTGATGTTTAGCGTAACTGGACACAACAAAAATTAATTTGATTGACTACACAGGATATACTTATTTTATATCCAATTCACATTATTTATATGGTTGTTTATACTCAATGTCAACGCTAAACATCAATTTGGGGGGTTGGTTGTTTCTTATCAAAACTTGGGATCGCATTTATAGACCGATTATAATCGGTAAATATATTTACTAATAAGAGGGAGTAATCACAAAAACCGCACCTACACACTACAAAGACAGTCTCTTCAGCCATATTTAATCATTAAGACTGTTGATATGTTAATCGTCTGATCAGTTTATAGTGTAGGTGGAGTATTTTCATAATTTATATTTAAGTAAGTATATTAGCTTTGACCTTAGCCAATAAGTAGTAACATATTTGAGAACGCTTTCAAGCATGTGCAACTGAGTCGGCAATTAATATAAACTATATATAGTAAATCAATCACACACAGTGCTTCTTAAACACTTATAATTGTATTATGTAATCAAATTTAAAAAAACTTCTCTTTATAAAATTGACTTAAATGTCCATTTTTATACCTACCGCATTTATGGAAAAACAGTTTGCTTCGTTTGATATTTAAATTACATATTATTGTGGTAATACAGTAAAAATAAAAATAAATTGATCATTAAGTACTCGTGGAACCATATTTATCTAACCATATGTGTCTAACTATAATAGTCCTTGAAAGAATAATGCATTTCCTTTTGCAAGAAAAGTGCGAAATAATTTCCTATATCACTAATTATTTTTCAATTTTTATTTACATGTTTTAAATAATTTAAATATATTTAGTATAAAGCAGAAGAAATATAGACGAAGGCTAACTTGGAAATTGCTGGTAAATGAGAATTATGTAACGTTTAATGTAAAGGTTTTATAATTACTTATTATATTATATTATATATATTACTTATATTACATACTATTATTGCTTTCAATTTAATAATTTTTTAAGGATAATTTAGGAGTAAGTTTTTATGAAATATATTATATTTATTAAATCACCTTAAAATTAATGTTGAAATATAATTTTCAAAATATAAACAAATCTTATCTAAAAAATTTGAAAGAAAACTAAAGTAAAGTTGTCAAAATACGTAAAAATAAATAAAGGACAGGCCCGTACGTCATTTGACTACTGTTTATTTTATCTCAATGGCAATGAATGCAATATCTATCTTAAAAATATATTTCAAATTTTCTCCGTTATCGTTATGGTACGTAGAATTATAGTTTACGTCCAACGTTCCTTATTTCTAATTATATTCTCAGGTGACTGGAGTTATGACCCAAGGTCGACAGGATGGTTCAGAATGGGTCACCTCATTCAAGATCTCACACAGTACCGATGGCATCCACTATAAGTACGCTAAGGACGTCTACAATAATCAGAAGGTAAAAAACCCCATTAAATTATAACCTATGAAAATGAGACATAACAGCATAAGTTTGAATTCTTTCAATGTGATATTATGTATTTTGTCTTTGAAACGTATTGTTGTGTATAGATGGTCTTTAATAGATATAGGCATATATAATTTGAAATAACTAAAGGATTACAAAATTTTAAAATGTATTAGAGGAAAAGGCGATCTCATGTGATAAAAATTATTAGTTAAATTACAAACTTGAACAAATTTTGTTTATGTTTCCTACTATATATGTATTTATGACAGAGGGATAAGTTTGTCTTTGTAGGTAAATAAATACTTAGGAAGACAATTACTTAGGTAAAGAAATGCTTAGTAAGAGCAATAACTTAAATACAATTGAATAACACTTATCGTTGATTAACCATTTTTAATTAAAACATGCATTTTACATATTGTACTTGTGAAAGATTTCCTTCGTTAAATATCTATTTTAAGCTCAGACAATATCTTCAACCATATAGTCCCTAACAATTCCAGCACATTCGAATCTCACTCTTCAACTCCAAACCCGGTCCAGTAGATATAATAGTTGCATGGATGCCATTTGCAAGTGCCTACACGTGGTGGCATCTGTCATTCCCTGGAAGGTATGAAATTTTTACTAGCCAACCTCCTACACGGCAAAAACACTACAATGACTCTATGCTAGAGCATAACAATAACATCACTCCATTCCATGCAGGTTTTCGGAAAGATAGACCCACGGAAGAGCAAATAGCCTACATCATCCAAAACATCCAGGCTATGAAAAGAGGAAACGCACCATACTCATCCTTTTTGACTTCCAGAGTGCTTACGACATTGTATAGAAATTAGGCCTTAGACATAAGTTCAGTAAACTAAGTATACCCACTGTTACATCAAAATGATTCCAGCTTTTTTCGATAGAAAAGTCCAAGATAAAAATAGGGAAAGTACCTCGAAACAATTGATCCTTCAAGGTCTCCACGACAACACTATCACTAGTCGATAGACGATCATGTACTTTGAGAGATTTCTAAACTTCGGCGCTCATCTCTTTACCCGAAGCCAATATAAATATGTTGACAGAAGGATCAGCGGAGAAATATACCGACAATGAAGGCTCAGAAATATTCCTGGACCACAACGGGAATCTCAAAGCATTTTCTGCACTAGCTGGCAGAATCTGCTTTTCATTATATTAAGCTACTGACCACCATCCTCATCGCTCTAAAAAAAGCCGGCAAAATCCAAGATGAAATACATGAATACAGAATATGTATTTATTCACAATCAGCATTATTAAAACTTGGAAAGGGCCAGTCAGAACAAACTGACAAGATCTGAACGTGCCATGAGATCTGGGCCCCTCATCAATACACTTGCCACCCGAGGACCTCTCACCTTTCACTGGATCGCTTCCTCCTGTGGGATTTCGGAGAACGAGGAGGCAGTCGCTTTGAAAATGAGGGATCAAGACTAGACCAAATAACAACACCTGTAGATTTCTCCACAGCAAAGGTCTGCATCTCACGTCATACTACCAATGAATAAATTACAAGCTTTACTAGCTTGGTACTAGATGGCCTCCAAAGAAGTCGGGATATACATATGTCCAGGAGTCATCAACGGATTCTAGCACAACTTAGGTGTAACCACAGTCCGATCCTAACCCAATACCAGCATGGTATAGGGATCATCAAGATCTTGGTTGACGCACCATATAAAGTTATAGTTTTTATTCACCATGTAGGTCGCCTGGCGACCCCATCATTATGTCCCTTATAGGGGATCGCCAATGAGGAGACAAAAGAAGAAGAATATATATGTAGTACTTCGTATATAGCACTGCCTCATTTAACAAACATTATTGTCAACTGACCCAGTGTATTTTCATAGAAGTTTAAGATCCAGTATAAATCAATTTATTAACTAAAACAATTTATAACTCAAAAAATCAATAACCAGCCGGTTTATACAAAATCTTTAAACTAATTAACATAAACTAGATTGAAACACATTGTGAAACATCAACGAAGAATAGGATTAAGATTAATAGTGACATTGCAACAATTGTTGAAGACGAGGTCATCTCCTTTTCATTTTTCTTATATAAGTCCATAGCCTCCGACAGAATTTGGTCGCTTTCAGATTCTAAATTGAACTCAGTGTTAGTAAACGATAAAAGATTCATGTTTTCAGTGTCGACTTCTATGTTACTGTATTGTACTAATTCTGAAGCTATCGGTAGCATTGCCTTGCTGAGGCGATCGCTCATGTTCTCTTTTTCTTTTACATTTGTACGTTTCTTACAGTTTTAGTTGACATGGCCTATTATACCGATAAGACATCTGAATCTGAGAAGTGATTTTTCAAAATATTTATTGCCGAAACTCGAAGGCAATGATTACAATAAGCAACAGTAATGTTACAGATCTTGCAAATTTGTTTCATGATTGTTTCGTCTTTTCGTCAATGCTTTGAATAACGTATCTACGATTTGAAGCGTTTGTAAGAATAGACAATGTTCTTTTTGTCATTAGGTGGAGGTTCTCACAGCCTCTAAGACAGAAAAAAATCATAATGTGAATCCAAAACAATAACTGAAGTTGAACAGGTGTATCCAAATCGAGTGTTGACAAAATTTTCGAGATAACTTCAACGGGATGTGAAACAACATGCTTGCCTTCTGATTTTAATTTCTTGCAAAAAGATTGATAAATTTCTTAAATAAGGAGGATTTAGAAAACTCCTTGTCGTTTAAAATGTCATAATTTTCGGGGCCATGAATCTTTGATAAAATTCGATTAATTGAATATCGAATACCATTCAAAGATTGTTTTTGATACTTTTCTCCATTTGGTTTTCGCAAACTTACAAAATATTCGCTCAAAAATGTGTCTAAATCTTCTTTACTTAAGTCTTCCAATTGCGTTGTAATGGATTTGGACGTAATAAAATTTCGGATCGACATAATCGACATACCTTATCGACATAACCGGTGCTTTTACTATTTTTAGTAGCAATAATGTCATCGGTGTTTACGTAACAATCGAATGTACGCTTTGTCATGCTGCAGCTGTTTTTAATTGACAATATCGTTATATGGTGTATACCATTTAAATTCAAATCCTTAGCTAAACTATCAATACTTCGCCTACGGCTTATAGTTTCTTCAATCAATATATTATTTCTCATGTTTTACTAATTACCCTAAATTAGTATTATTGTATTTTTTAATTCAATATTATTTTTAATATATAGGTATACCTACTTTATTTGAAATGCACGTTTAATTTTATTATTATTATATTAAACAATTTATTGCTTATCGAAAAGTGTGTACATACGTGCTTTCATTTCTATCTATGCCTATAATAAGATGCATCTTTTTAAACTTATATGTAGATATATAAATATTTAATAACTCCTTTATATGTATAAAATTTAACCGATTTTTTCCATAAATACAAAATCACAAAATATATATTACCTTCTAGATTAAATATATTGTAAATAAAAATCTGCTATAATTAAATAAAAATTTCAAAATTCTTGAATACACATATTAGATACAAATGTATCTTAATATATACTTCAAAAACATAATGATTTCCTTCCTCATGGAAATTTTATTTCTTCATGATTAAAGATCTAACAACTCTTTGTGCCGATTATTATACATCCAAGCACAAAACTGGCCATAATCATTGATTAGAAAATCAAATAATTCTGTACCCCATATATATAGATAAGATCATTATATGTGACAATATGCGCCACTTACTCCGGAACGAAAATCTTCAAAGAAGACATGTTTTCTTATATGTGGGAGAGGAAACTTTCTCTTCTTCAAAAATGAACACATTTAATTATCCTGTAAATAGAATAAATATTTTACGTGTTTTGATAAAATACGTCAATCCCATATAAGCAATTAAAAATATTGTTTAAATATTTATCAATTTTATCTAATACGTTAATAAGTATATACACATATACACATATATTTATTTGTGTATTTACTTTCAAAAATCTTATATTTAGTATCAATTCGTTCAAATGAATTGAAAATACCAAAATATTTCATAACTATATGATCTTTTTTTATTATTGAGCAAATTTAAAATGTGTGTGAAGCATAAAATATGACCTACTATAAATTACGTAGGTAAGGCCTATGTCAAGCCGACTTCACATAATATATAAAAACAAAAGTTATTATGAAATAATTTATCTCATAATATAGTTTTCATGGCCATTTTGTTAGAAACATTTTTTATAGATGAATAAGTAATATAAACATTTAAGTATTATACTTCAGATGTATTTATATAAATGTTACATGTGTGAACTTCAGTTATGAGGTGAATCACGTTTAATTCAAGTTGTTAAATTTGAAATGTTAATATATTTTATGCACAGTTACTTGTAAAAAGATAATAAGCATTTCCTGCACTGATTGGTTTAAATCGTATGTTTGACTCCTGAATACTTTCAAGATCAATAAATATCAGACGTAGAATAACTAATTATTATTATACATATTTACCCGTACCTAACTGTAATGTATATAGGTACATATTTCTTCTAACAACTCATGTACATATATATTTTTGTAATATTAGTCATACGTATTCATATGTTCCGTTCTCCAAAGTAAGAAAATAATAAAACATATATTAGTCCTTTTTCGGTGATAATATATCTTTCATAATTTAGCGTGCTACTTTTATAGAAGTGTATTAATCTCTTCATTACGACTATGCTAATTTTTTTAAATAAACATAGTGAAAAGAATATATATTTTGGCATTATAATTGCCATTTAAATATTACAATTAACATTGACATGCTGTTTTATTTGATCAGGTCTTTGAGGGAAATTCCGATGCTTATACTGTGAAGCACAATTACCTCGATAGTGTAATCACCGCTAGATTCATCAAATTTCACGTCTTTGCGTGGAAAAACCACCCAAGCCTACGAGTGGAGGTTGTTGGTTGCCAAGGTAACAATAAAAAGTTTAATGCATAATTTTGGTTACACTTCCTAACTTATAAATTCAACAAAATAAATATTGTAAAGCATATATAAAAGTATTATTTTTTACAAACGCTTTCAATGATGCATGCAAATATTTAGAATTTCTATGAAGATATTTGTAGATATAAAGAAAAGAACTCTATCAAATCCTGCTGTGTAAATCAACATTTTCTAGCCTAATTTTCTCTTGTTTACATAACGATTCAAAATGGAAAAATTTTATATCATTCTTTAAAATATACGTAATTAAATTTACATCTTCAATATCTCCAAACTACGAGCATTGGTTATAGTTTTCATCATGCAATAGTTTGTTAAATATACAATGTCTATTTTGAAAAAAAATCAAATACATTTATTAAGGTATTCTTTCTGTAAGTAAAATTCTAATATATGTATGTATATATCAAGCAACTAATTTTGAATCGAATGGTATATATATGTATATGTTAATTTTTATATTCTACTGTAAAAGTGAGGATATTTAGATATTGATTCTATACTTCCCTTTCATCTAATATAATATCGTATACATACAATGTCTATATAATATGTATACCTATTAGTATATGTAGGCATGTAGTCGGAGATAAAAGCTAAGTATAAGTTCAATATTTAAAAATCTTATCATGGAATAATATTGTCTATATATCATGCAACATTATTTTATTGTACATATATCTGTCAATTTATTTGTTTTATATTAATAATATTATAAACATATTATTAAGCATAATAAAATTAATAATAATATACAAAAAATAATTCTAATTAATTCTAGTCACTATTATTAATTAGAACTAGTGAAAATAGTATTAGAATTATTATTAGTGAAATTAACATTAATTATATACGTAATATATCCTTATCATGATAAATATTATCGATATATGTAAGTAGGTATTCTGTAATATCTATGACCATATTTATTTATATTTATTTATTTATTAACTGAAACTAGTAATCACTAACTAAACGCTTCTCGATTTTTATCAAATTTACAATAACAATGCCTTGGTTTTATCTTTCCTTTAAATTTAATTTTCCCAAGTTCAGTGTAATAGGAACCAGTTCCATATGCACAAATTTAACTAAGTGGAATTTATAGAGAATAAAAATCGCCTGGAAATTGAATATTACCAAAAAATCACACGAAAGTGTCAATTACTGTATTGTATTTATTTTAAAAATACGATAATTACAGTAAACATCGAACTTTTAACATTAACATTATTGATACAATGAAAATAATATGAAACTGTCATAGATTGTATATGCATATTATAGTTAATAAGAAGCTATACATTTTTTCTTCGCGTGTCTAATTGTGTTATTGTTATGAGAAATATTATAAATCTTTATTTAAAATTTATCTATTTAAGATAATATGCTATATTATGACTTCTACAAGAGATTAAATATCCTATAGAATATCAGCCATTTTCGATATATAATCCAGAAGTGAATTTAATTTAATGTAGGTAATTAATATAATTTTATCCTATAAGAAATAAAAATATTCAAATATTACACATTTTTATAAATATATCTTTGGTGGCCTTTCTGCTTTATCATTACTTGGATTACATCGTCACTGTATCAGCATAAATGATCTACATAAATAAACTATGCTTCATTAAACTAAATTGAGATAAATAATACTTTGGCTATAGCAATAAAAAACTAACAAGCCAATGAAAAAATTAAAAAAAACTGTTATACAGTGTCCTCTTATTTATTTTACATTTTATTTATATCTTTCAATTAATTAAATAAATCAAACAAAATCAGATATTATTTTTCGAGTTAGTTACTCACATGTATAATGGTTTGTAATATCGCCTTATATATTGACTCAACCATTTTGTCTAACAAATTACATATTTTTTATTCTTTATTGTTGAAGATAACGGATTAGTATTTTTGGGTTGAATCAAAAATAATTTCCTTATCAAAAATAAATGATGTAACTACCATAGAGTAATAATAACTCTATACCACCTACATTATATAATTTTAAGCTGATTCAATTGACAAATATAATCTCATTTATTGGTTTTGTTTACAGCATGCAAGAAGGCTCTGGCCATTCCGCCTTATTCGAGATTTACGGCGTCTTCGGCTAAAGGAGGAAAGCGCATGAAGACATGTATGGAAGAGTATGGTCACATCTACAGCAACAAAGCATGGTGCTCTAAGCGACAAGATAGTACGTACAATTCATTAGTAAGGTTTTGCTGTAAGGTAAAATTTGGCGATCATGTATTTCTTTGTTACAAGAACCAAAATTGGCACATCGACTAAATCGAGCATGGAGATTTCAAAAATGAACAAACGACGTTTTTTAGGCGGTCTGTCGATTTTTATAGGGCCATAAAAATTGATAAATCAATAAAATCAATAAATCCTTTTAATCTTGTTTATCTAGCGACTAAAAGCAATAATGATGTTCAAATTGTTGTATATCCTTATAAATCGACCTATGTGGTTCTCATGAAAGCCTCTTTAAAATGATATGTGCATTAAAAATAAAATTAAATATAGTTCAAGGTCATTTCGAGTAAAACTCGATAATATTGTTAATTAACTTTCGAAACTGGTCAAGACATTCTAACCTATGCTAAATCGATGTTTGTGATTTCATTGAAGCCACTGTTTAATTTTTATTTGACCATACAAAGCCTCGAAAATCAATATTTAAAGGTTATTTTGAGTAAAAATGATATGTCGGTAGACATTTATGTCTATTTGGAGCTAACATCTGACTTACGTTTTACCCACACAAATTGATCAGTATAATTCTATTGAAATGGACATAATTGAAACTGTGAAATGAATCGTATTAATCTAATAATAAACATTATAATATTCGTTACAATTTCTGTGCAGTAATAAAAAGTTTTTTTTACTTAGGTATTGGTTATATTGTGCAGCGCATTTGAAATAATTTATTATTTGTCGCACGTTTTGGATTTGATATGGTTAATATAATGATGTAACGAATAGGTAATATATCGTTTTATTATTTTTGTTATAGTATTAATTAATAGATTGCCTATATCTTTATAACAAAAACCTTTGTAGAGTGATTTTAATGTTAAAAATTAAAGAATAAGTGTTTGCTAGCAATATAATAGATCTTTTGAAATAGCCAATGGTGCTTTTGAAGTATGGGTGTTACATTGATGACATACCTTATTTTTTATTTATGTTTATAAAAGTACTGATTAACAAAATTAGAAAATTAACTTAGTACAGGTTCTTTCCATAAATTTTTCAATGAGTCTCTCAATGATGAACTTTAATTAATTAAAAAAGGTTTCTATTTCTACGCCTTTTTTAGTAAAAACAATTATGAAATTCAAACGTTTATTTTTGGTGATGATTTATTTCTAATCTATCTAATCTATCTTTTATATTTTCCTCGATTTAATATGTGAGGCTCCCAATGATGAATTCACTGACTTAATGACATGTTTAGTAAAACCTTACAAGAAGATATGTACAAAATACAATGTTTTACGTATTGTTAAATTGCATCATTGAACGGATCTAAACTTTTATTAAAAGAAGTTACCGAATATGTATATAAACCTTTAATAATAATTTTTTCTTAGCATTTGATGAAATAATACTTTACTTAAACAAACTATTACAATAAAAAGGGTCTTTTATTCATAGTTTATATCTTATTATTATTTTTTAATATGTAGGTAATAAGATGAGAAGGGCTGTGTATATATATAACTTGATAGTGTATACAAATATATATTGGTTATAACTATGTATCCGTACATATATTTAGAATGAAATTATAATTTTCTTTATATTTCACAAACTCTAAGTTTTGTCGCTATGGATAGTGAATTTTCGAAAAAGTTTAAATTACGCTTGCGTATATATATATCGCGCAAAACGTATAAATTTCCTAAATTGTGTGACTTTTGTCCCACACAGTTAACGAGCATCTATACGAAAATATGTAGTATAAATGTAACAGCAACGGGAATATTTTACATTCCACATTTCTCTCTAAAGAAAAAAATATCTCAGTTAATTAAGTAAAAGTTGATGACAGGATCAAAGTTTTCCGGTGTTTTCGCGCGGGCTTAGAAATATGTCCAATTTTCTCTTTAATAGAGAGATTCTGTAGCACCGGCCGTGATACTGTTCCAAGAAACATGTTTATTCACCTCAAACCTGGAGAGCGGTATCGATAGATATTCGTGTAAACAGCGCTTGTATACATGAGTCCCACATGTATACCACAGTGTACATATAATACATGTAGGAGTAGATACCAACAATGTATAGAAGTTAACACTATTGCCATGTAAATACACATTATGTATATTATACGAAAATCATTTGATGACACTGGATTGAAATACGCAGCAGCTAGTCTCAGAAAGCTATCCCCTTCCTGCTGATGCGCAAATCTTACAGGTGTTCATTTCTCGGTGGAAGTTTTAGACTGTGATCTCTTTATCAAAACGAAATTTTTGGCTCATCTATAATTTGTTATTGACTGATAAATTTTCCAATTTAAGGTAATCTATTTCTTTTTAGTAATACAAATATATGGAAATTAATATCAAGATACATTATAGTTATTAATTTAATACTGACATATTTAGTTTCCAATATGTATCTACTACTATAAAATAACTATCAAAATCTGGTTATTTAAACAAATATTCATAAATTATCTTATATTATTATTTTTATATGTTTTCGTACATTTTTTAATAAAAAACTTTTAAAATGGTGTACATATAAAATTTCACTTGTTTTCTCGTGCTTTTACTTGGAAATTTACATATATGTACTCGTGTATAAGTCCAACTAAGCGTAGTGGGTTTAGAAAATATTTGTAAAGTTCATATACAAAAATCTAGCCTTTTTCACCTGAACATGTGTTTTATTTTCTCTACAGCTATGATAAATGAAAGTAGTTGATGCCAATTAAAAATATATATATATAAATTTATGCTTCTTTAAGTTTTGATACTATATAAAACGTTTATAATGTAGTTGTTTATTTACTTGTTCTATAAGTATTGACAGCAAAGAAAATGATACAAAATTAATAAACTATACAAAGAACTTTTAAATATTGGTACACAAGATATATGTTTTTGTTAAAAACTTTAGTTTTGATTTTTTAATTACCTTATTTATATCAATTTGGTTCTATCAACAAATACATAATATAGGTTAGTTGACTTACTTACATAATACAAAATTGAAAGAATATGTGTATCTATAGAAATTGCTATATCTACAATAATATACTATAAATAAATTTGATCAGAAAAATTTCCGTTATATAGGATTCAGGACAAAAGATAACTAAATACAATATTTTTTATTTTATTCACTTCTTTATGAAATTTAAATATAATAAAAGAAAAAAAATATTAATATAGTAAAATTAATAAAATATTATAACTACTGCATGCAATAATTGTTTCAGATTACAGTTGTTATTAAGAATTGTTAAGCTTTATAAACTATTTTTATTGTATACATTTTTCGTGATTTTAGGCCATTAGATTATATAGGAAATATTTCGTTAATATAAAATTTCATAAGAAAATGATAATCTACTACATTTACTTAAGAATATTTATAGAAAATAAATATTTTAACATGGTAGGTAGATTCTGTTGATGACATTAAACATATTTTTATCTCACTATTTCTGTTCGTTGGGCAACTTTGTAGCCAGACAATGGCTTCAAGTGGACATCGGGCCTCCAACTGCTATCACAGGAGTGTCTATTCGTGGAAGAGGCGATACTAAGAGACGTCACTGGGTCACTGAATTTAAAGTGTCCTACAGCAACGACAGTCGAGTTTGGTTCTTTTATAAGGAGACAAGCTTCTTAGACCCCAAGGTAATAAAAATTCACACTAGAACGAAGAAAATGAGAGGCTGTCTAATACCGAATGGAATAAGACTGAACTGTACAAACTTCTATCAGAATATGACCGAACTGTAGTAATTTCTTTCAGAATAAGTCTGAATTGTAGTAATTTCTTTCAGAATAAGTCTGAATTGTAGTAATTTCTTTCAGAATAAGTTTGAATTGTAGTAATTTCAATCAGAATAAGACAGAATTGTAGTAATTTCAATCAGAATAAGACTAAATTGTAGTAATTTCTTTCAGAATAAGTCTGAATTGTTGTAATTTCAATCAGAATAAGACTGAATTGTTGTAGTTTCTATCAGATTAAGACTGAATTCGTAATTTTAATCAGAATAAGACTGAATTCGTAATTTCAATCAGAATAAGACTGAACTGTAGTAATAATTGTAATTGTAATTGTAATTCATTGATAGAACAGTCATATTATATTTCATATCGATTCCATTCAGTGTTATTATGATTTAGAGTTATCAAACTGGATTAATAGCATTCAAATATATAGTATGTGCACAAAAGTGTTAATATATAGATGATTAATAAACAAACATAAGTAATAGTACCTACATATTCTTTCAACAACGACAAGACAGTCTAAAGTTATATCATTGTGGTCTCTATGATGCAGGTATTCGAAGGGAATAAAGATAAGGATAACGAACAGACACACTATCTGCGGACACCAATTATAGCCCGATTCGTTCGGTTTCATCCGATTAAATGGCGTGGTCGGATCTCAATGCGAATTGGTCTGGTGGGATGTCCTTACCGTGGGGACTGTGGAACCGGCTTCTTTCGAATTAACAACATGGGAACCTGTGGTGAGAAGACAGACGGAAGAGAGTGAAATGAGCATTGTAAAAATTTATGCAAGATTCCTTTTTTAAATATTCTATAAGCGTTTTTTTATATTTCAATTTATCTAATAAACTTAGTACTCAATACCATTATATAATAAAAGTAATATATATATATATATTATATATGCATATAGGATGATTTATTAGATCTTATATCTTAAATATATACTTTTTTATAGGCTTTATTTTTCTAAGTGACAAATGCACAAAATTACAATAATATTCAAGCCAAACGAACCCTTTTGTGACGCTAATCTTTCGACTGGCATAGCTGCCAGCCGTGTCAATACTATTACTAAAAGTATAATGAAAGATTTAGAAATATCACACATTCTTAATTAAACTATGACGCTATTTGATTATATTGTTAGTTTAGACATGTGCTTGTAGAAAACTACACATCTGCATCCTTCCCGTAGTCCTCGCAAAAAGTTCTTAACTAAAAATAACTGCTAAATATGTTAACATTGAGATATCTCTACGATTCTGAAGTTTGCACCCCTTACACTACCAAAAATAGTGTAACTTGCAACTTTTAAATTAATTCTGTAGTAGTTTTCCATAGTAAAGATGTCTTTTTATTAAAAGGTAGTACAAAATATTATATTTTATGCTATAATACATGTTACTATTTATTTTTAAAATTTAGTAGTATGCGATATTAATATTTTATAATTTACATTTTTCTCTTAATTACAAATAATTTTAATGTAAACTTTTTAACCGTTCAAACCATTCAATATGAAACCATTCTACATTAATTTTAAATTATACATTGTGAATAATTTGATACACTAATAAGCTTTGTCTTACATTTTTTGTACTCTAGAGTAAATTAATAAAAAAATACAAACTACCTCATTACCATCAAAGATACATATAATATGTATATATTCATATTTTTGAAGAACACCTTCTATCTCTTACTGTACATTATCCTACACTTATTCAGTCGCCAATCTGGCCTATAAGAAGTCAGCATGGTTGAACCAAGATCGCTCACGCCACAGAAAGCGCCATCTGGCCCCGGGACCAGCTCCTGAGCAACAGTCCACTTGGGACTCTCGACAGGCATCACGGGCCGTGGATGGACAGGTCAAACGATGCACGGTACTACGCCGACGATGGCCTTACACCGAGGAAGTGCCCGCCTGGCATGTCGATCTGCGCGATAGAACCACGATTAACGGCGTTGTCATCTATACGGGCGGCAAGAAAGGAAGCAATGGTGTGTGAATGTGTGTTTAAGAAAGACTAGTTATAGATTAGGTGATAGTGATTTTAACACAATTTTATATAATGTATAGCCGATAAACTATATTAAACACAACATTTTAAGTATTTTAAACTATAAATAAACAAAATAATTAAAACAGGATTTTAACCCTTTTTTACGGCTAAATATTCATTGATAATACACAAATAAATGATAGATTTACCATTTGACATTACGCAAACACAGCGCCAACAATGACACATTTATTACCTCCAAATCTTTCAGAAGGTATCCTAATATACACTAAATAAAATTTGTAATAGTTTATTCAACTTTTGAAAATGTCATTAAAAATATGTTTAGGATTCTTGAAAGATATTTCTCTTCTTTAATCAAGGCATTAAGAAAATAAAAAGGAATAAACTATGCCTTCATTCGTATTAAGGTTACAGTTGTTACAAAACAATAGAATTTACTGTTTTGTGTTTCATAATCCAAGTCCTAATGTTCTTATTACTATTAAAGTAATGAATTTAGAATTAATAAAAAAATTAAAAATCTTATTTATATTTTATGAATAAGGATAAAAAAATAAGACCTCGTTTATTTATTGTTAGCTACCTATATTGCCTTAAAAAATTTGAATTGAATGAAACATCATTTATTTTGAAGACGATAACTTCTAGGCTTTTGGTATTTAAATTATATTGATATACTTTTAATGTCTCATATTAAATATTTATAAATCTGTATTATTCTTTTATCATATAATTTTAAACATCGTTACTTTTGAAATTAAAATTCTGCATTTATTGAGCCGCTGCTTAAATGTGTTTGTTTGGCTTCTATTTTTCTTACTAGTAATTTAAAAGTTTTGTTTTTTTGCTAGTTAATCTTATTTAGTGCGTTTTTTCTGTAGCTTGTTTCCATCTGATCCATTCATTTTGTTGTGTTCTATGGAAGTTTTATATTCAATATCGTATTTCTCTCATTAAAAATATAAATTAATATTCTTTAGGTTTAATTTGACAATATTCTGAAACATATACAATTATTATAACACTTGTTAATGTCATACTATAATTATACCTGTCATCAATATTATTATATTTAATAAGTTTTCTAGTTTAGAATTTACTTTACTATATATATTTCCAGTGACGTCTGGACTGAATCATCAATATCTCGACAGCCTGGAACGACTTGCAGTCTTTGCATCGAAGAAGCCCAACTTTCATTCGAGTCCGTCATCTCTAGAGTCGCCTACATTATGCGGTTATGTAACCCGGCTCAATGACGCAATCTTCCAGCCACGTGTACATATACCATGTCGAAATCCAATGAAATCACGCTACCTTTACATCGAAGCCTCAGGCATCGGAGCCTGGAATAAAGACTTCGGCGCGGTGCTCTGTGAAGTTATGGTCTATTGAAAGATTTAATATTCAAAGGTATATCGAACAACATTATTACACAAGTTTTGACCAATTTGCAATGACAAAGATATTGTACATCATGCAATAATTTACTTTGTCATCATTTTTAATTATTTCTGATCTTATCCCTGGTTTTACTTTAAATTTCAATAATACCTAAACTTACCTACATATGTGTAAAAACGATATATAGATTCATCATTATTACATGTATTTTACACATATTTTATTCTTATGAAAGTATGTACTTATACATATTATTTTTAAACACAGCACAATATAAATACACGTAAATAAAATATTTTTCATCGTTAAATAGACAAATAATTTTTTCTCAGCTTTACCAAAAATGTTGTACAGCTAGATATTCACAGTGAAATATTTGAAATATGTGAATCCCTTTTATTGCACATTTCACTCAAAAAAGATAAATAAACCTACTGTGTAGTATAAATACCTATATTATTGTATATTAACTTGTATCATACGGGGTACAAAAAATAGCAATAACATTTTAGTTGCATATTTCATTAACATCATTTGCACCCATATTATTGAATCAAAATGGCCATATAATATATAATTGTACTAAGGAATTATTATCAATTATTACTCAACTTGTTTTACTTATATCCGTTGTGTTCGACGAGTAGTCTCAGGTTAATATGTCATTTTATAAATTATTATGCTTCATAGCAATTATTATACTTATACATTCAGACTTGAAAGTATTTTAAACGTTAACGTAGTTTGTTTGCATGTATATTATTCCTTCATTCCTGTCTTATATTATAACCGCATACATTTGCACATTTCATATGTTAAAATATATAACAAAATAAACACAATTGTTTTTATATCGCTCTATTAAATTAATTTTTAGAAAATAAGGCATGGTGTATATGTACATATATACATAAAAGATAGATTTGATCCAAAAAATATTTGGTCCACTCTTAGAATCAAATTCCGGTACATTCTGAAGATATTCCTAAAACTGCTATCAATTATACTCCTTTTGGACTTTTTGAATATTTGCGCATGCTTTTAGGTTTACGAAACGCCGCTCAAACATTTCAAAGGTTTATAATGAATGGAGTCTGCCGAAATATGTCTTTTTTATATACTTATATTGATGTTATTTTGATTGCCAGCAAAAATTCAACCGAACATGAACAACGATCTACGAGTTTTATTTCAACGTCTTTATGAATTAATTATGAACTTATTATAAATCCAGATAAATGCAAATTTGGAATTCCAGAACTTGAATTTCTTGATTATTGTAAAAGTTTCGACGGAATATCAACTGTCCTGGAACGCATTAAAGCAATTCGAAATTTTCCAATGCCTAAAATAAAAGTTATTTGCAAAAATATCTTGGTCTCGTTAATTTCTACAATCGTTTTTTCCTCATTGCACAGTATTTTTTTACATCCACTCTATGAACTTTTGAATATAAAATATAAAAATTGGAGTTGAACTAGCAGTTTTTAATGTACCTAGTTATATTATCTTTTCCAAATATTGCTTCTCCGATCGATCCAGATTTGTACCGATGCGTCAAACTTCGCAGTTTGCGCTGTTCTCAAACAATATTAAGATTACCATTGAAGACCGCTTTTTTATTCTCTTGCAAACTTCGTGATTCTGAGATGCGATATTCTACGTTTGATCCGAACTTTTAGAAATTAATCTTTCTATTCGTCATTTACGATACTTCGTCGAGGGTAAAGAATTTTTCATTCAAACTGATCACAAACCTCTGACATTTGCTTTATCTAATTGCTCTGATAAGTGGGCACCTCGTCAAACGCATCATCTATCTTCTATTGCTTAATTCACAAATGACGTTCGTTATATCGATGGGAACGCTAAGTAGTAGTAGACTCACTTTCATGCATCAGTCATGTAGGATCCCTAACTAGAACAATAATGAACTACGAAGAATTTGCAGAACAGTAGACTAAACACCTAAAGTTTTTGCTCTCTCTGTCGACATTGAAATAGAATATTTCTCCTCAGCAGTCATCAAATAAAATATTCTGCGATACATAATATCTATAGGCTATCTTCGTCCCGTGAAGCCGCAGACTTTACGTAGGTAGATTTTTGATATGTTGCATCAATGGCCTTTCTCATTTCGCATCCAAAGCTACTGTAAAACTTATTCTTTCCCGTATGTATGCGCATGGTTATAAATAGACATCCATCTATGAACTCGTCAATGTCTGCAGTGTCAATTAATTATAATTGACACGACCTTTGATAATTATGAAAGGTGAATCGTCATACCAAAGCCCCTTTCAAGCTTTTGATCTACGAAAAACTCGTTTTGAGCATACTCATGTGGATATGGTTGGTTCACTGCCAATCTCTCATAGCTGTGTCTTTATTTACTGTCCTGGATAGGTTTACTAGGTGGCTTGAGGTATTGTCCATGACTGATTGTTCTGCTGAATCTTGCGCTCGTGTTGGATATCGAGGTTTGGTGTTCCTACGCGGATTACATCAGTTTACATCGGATCTATGGACTACACTATTGTTGTTTTTTTGGTATAAAACCTGTCCGTATAGTCAGTTATCACCCTCAGGCTAATGGGCTTGTCGAAAGGATGCATCGTCAACTCAAAGCGGCTGTCAATAACAACTAGAATGATCAACTCCCTTTTGTTTTTCTAGGTATGCGTACAGCTTTAAAGGTAGACATTGATTTATCACTAGCAGAGTTGGTCAATGGTACTACACTGCATCTCCCAGGAGAATTTTTCACACCCTCTACTAGATATGATGATCCTCTACTTTTGTTGGAAAAATAAAATAAAATTTAAATCAACTTAAGCCTGCATTCATGGTCAGCGTTTCTTTCACATACCCGAGGGTATGTCTTCCTCAGGTATGACGCTCATAGTACACATCTCCTCAGAAACCTTATAGGTAATGAACCTTTTTGAGTCATCAGCCGTAAAAGCAAGTTTTCTACGGTAGATGTTGGTACTCGTCATGACGTTTCTATCGATCGTATTTAAAACAGACTTTTATTAGGGACGTGCCAGACGCTTATGTAACTTGTGCAGGAAGAATCGTTACACCAACTCAAGTTTTGGTAGTATGACACTAAGGGGAGGTCTGTGGTGACATGGTAGTATCGTCATCTACTTACATTATTTCTGTCGTTTAGTTAATTGTATTCACCATATTCTTGTCTTTTATGTATTAGCGTTGTGTGTTTATTTTAATTCACTGCTGCAGCTGATAGAACACAATATTATACACATCTCTGCTGTTAACCTGTATAGTCTTATTTCTGTTCAAATAGTTATTCACTTTTGGATTATTAAAACCTATTTGGAAAATTTAGTATAAGGATATCACCATATATAACTAGGGAGCCACCATTTTATATTTCTACTTTTCTTAATTATTTTTAATTAATTTTTTAATAAATTTTGGAGTGCTACCACCATATAAACTATAAACAATGAATTATACTCGCCCACCCCAATTTTACATAAATCTATCATGTCTTCTATAAAAAAACATTAGATCCTAGAATATGAAATCTTAAACTATATGTCTACTTTATTATATTTTTTTAATTTCCTTGATTGTTGGTTAAAACATATTTCGTTTTCTAACTCAAATTTATTCTATAAACGATCTAATTAACGACTTAATGGTAGCGTGTGATTTAATATCTCGCCTTTACTCAAAGCTTAGTTTTGCAAATCTCAAACACTATACAGTAGAAATAAGAAATTAAAAAGTAGAAAAAAAGTTAAGATAAAATTATTTGTATATATTATATAAAACTTAAATATTTGTTTTAAAATGTATAAACATACTTTCTGATCAAATTTAATAATAGCAATAATTAACATTATACACATATTATCACTTTGAATAAGTAAGTCCCTGTTCCAGGACTTCCATTCCCTTCTTTAGAGCTCCACTTTTCTCTCGAAAAGTGAGACTTATCCGCTCGAGAACTTTTTGCATCTCAAGCATTTTAGAATTGTTCGCCTTCAATGCGTTTATTGAACCTTCCAGACATGACAACTGGGCAGTGAGTGAGCGTCTTCGCTCCCTCTCGTCATTTAGCTGACTACTTGTATCGGGGAGTTTTTCCTGTAAAGCGTGAAGTGTGGCTGTCGCTTGGACATTGTCTGCATTCGCGTGGATAAAAGCGTTGATCTTTGTGTTGTCCTGGCTAGAAATTCCCCGATGAAGAGATGGTCTATGAATAATGCAAGTTGGGCTTCTCTCCATAGAAATTATTGAAGTACTTTCTTGACTATTCTAAAACATTTAAAATATTACAGTAATTACCATTAACAATAATATATAATTACCATGAAGAAATACATACCTACTTTATTATATTTCCTTAAATATACGTAAAAGCAAAAGTATTACTTTACTAATACAGTAGCAGTTGCGAAACTTTCCCTGATTGATAATCAACAATATGCCTGTCCATAAAAATCTTCCTATTCACTAGAAAATACATCATACTTTATTTACTTTAAAGATGCTTTATAGGGGCGTAGCCAAAGAGGGGAGCGGTCATGGGGAACATTACCCATAGATATTTAATTTGTTATATATACTATATATATAAATTAGTAAACTAGTTAAATATGACTAAGAATATAGTCCGAAAAAATATTATATTGTCTGAAAATTTACAGCTGCATTTTTATTAAAATTTAGAGAGATGGTAATTGCTTGCATTCATTTGAATTTTTTCTGATTTTAAATAAACAATCGCATAGTGTTAGTGTAATACGAAGGGGCTTCAATAAGTTCACGGACTCAATATGAAAGCGAAACCTTACCCATATGATGGTCTATACATTTTTATAAATAAATATAAAAGATATTTGTGAAAATTTCAAGTCGATATCTCCCAGATACCTTCATAATTAAAATTTTAAGAATCTTTGTCAAAATTCTGATAGAAACATTACACAAAAGGTAAATTTTACCCAAAAATTACAAAAGGTGTAATTTCGATCCAAAAAGGTGATTTGAACAGAGCCTAAATGTGGTGACTGTTAAGGACAATACTTTGTGAATTTATTAAGCTCATATTGAAATGTTACCTTAAAATAAATTACCTTTTTATAAAAAAGGTCAATTGTTGAAAATTGTAGAGTAAAATGTACATGTTATACCATGTAAATGCCATGTTTTGAGCAGGATTTCGATTTTCTAAATTTAAATTCTGACGATATCCGTACATTATAAAGATGTCAACTTAAATATTTCCCCAATGTCTTAGACGTTTCTATATTTAATAAAAAGGCATAGATTACACGCATAAATGTTTGCTTTCATATTTAGTCCGTATTTTTTAGTACATATTTAACCCATACGTTTAACCCATATGTATATGATTTAATTATAGGTATACGCCAAGTAAAGTGTTTCCTAGTATAATACGTAATATCAGCAAGGCAATATACATATACCGCAAAAGAACATAAATTTACTTCTGAACTAAAAAGACATTTTATCAATTAGAAACGCAAAGTAAATTCAGACAATGTTTTGCATTATGTACACTATCACGAAAAAACATCGATATCATTTTAATCACTCCCATCTTAGCGGTCCCAAATTTAAGCCTTTTTATTATTATTCAGATTTGAAAGGCGTTTTATATTTGCACCTGATTGAGTTAGCCAAGGTCATGGACAAGTTTGACAAGAAAGTACAAGAAATTTAATAATTTATTTGAAAAATATGAATGCTTTAAAAGACATGTTGAAACCAAATATTATGATTATGCAGATATTCAGTTTGAAGATTAAAGCTTGTAATGGATAACACTAAAATCTAGAGATATTTCAATTAAGCTACAGATAGAAAAGGCATTTGGATGTATGAATCTATTCGTGATCATCGAGATTCCTGTTCAATCAATACCGACATCGATGAAAAGAATATAGATTACACACAAGGAAATTTAAGAGCTTTTATTCAATGTACACATAGCAAAATATTGATGTGTCAGGTAATGGATGAAATAAACATGGTCATTATTACCACTTTGAATAGCTGTTAGTGTAAAAAATTATTTGACACCGAAAAATTGAAAACATTGCTTATAAATTTTTTTTTTCTGACGCAGAGAATAAATTTCAAAAAGTGGAAGCAAATGAAGACCTAGCATTGCTAGGATATGCTTTCCTGCAGATAGGAATATAATGGATATCAACGCCAATGGAAACTTTGTTTACACAATGCGAATTAATATTAAAAATGAAGTTTAGGTAAACAATTAGGAAAAATTGATGGGCTAGTTTGGTTTTAATTGTAGTCCATCAAGATATTGGATTTAAATATTATGATGTAATTGAATTGTATGCAAAACTTAACAATCGCAGATTTACATTTAATTAAGTTTTCTGGTATATATCATTACACTGTGTAAGACAGTTTATTAAAACAAATCTGATTGTGTACAGAACCTTACAAGCAAGTCTTACAATTTTATAGTATTTTTTTCTAGTTTCGTACAAATGTTCAGTCTATATATGTATTAATGAGAAATGAAAGAATGTATCTTATTCTTAAACTGCCTGTGTCCAGAATTGACACATGCTGTCAGTGTGTATTTATTGCATACATTATTTTGATGTTTTACTTTCCGATTGAGAATAATTTAAATTATTACAATATTAAAAGTATACAAATAAAGGTTAATAAAACATTGTGAAATACAATTTTAATTGAATAAGAATTTGTTTTAACTACCTATGACTGCAAACTTAGTGCTATATATACTACAGTCAAATCCGCTTAAGCCGAATCCGTATGGCGGACCAAAGGGTTCAGTCACGTATATGTCACTTATTTATGAAATAAGTCACCTATTTCGTAAATAAGTCACTTATTTAATAAATAACTCACTTATTTAATAAATAACTCACTTATTTAATAAATATGTCACTTATTTAAT
>JAYRBW010116913.1:0-17474 GCA_036023295.1 Invenusta paracnida
TAGGAATCATTTAGGAGTTTAGCATATCTTTAGCATACCGGTAGGGAACTTTTAGCATACTTTTAGGAATCATTAAGCCAGGCGCGCGTATTCCTTTTATACTCTTCCTGTTTTGTGATTGGCTGGCCATACTCGATCGTGATTGGTGAGGGGGCCCCCCCTGTCACGTGACTGGTTTCGTACGACTCTTTCCCTACTACTAGCGGCCTGGTTCTTTTCTTCCTGAGGGAGATCAGGGTGCTGACGCGGCCCCCCGACAGGAATTGAGACAGACAGACCACCCCACTCTTATTTACAGCTACCATTAATAACCAACTCACCTCATCAGTGTACTTGTAAAGATAATTAGTGAGACACCAGTTATTCTTGGGATCGAGGAAGTTCCACACAGAACAGGACCTTGTGGCGACTCCCTCTTCCTGTCTCTCTCGAAAGTTGTTGGTCAGAAATGTGCCGAAGAGAGTAGAGTACACGTGGAGACCCAATTTCACCTGAAGGAGGTTAGTAAAGGGACAATAAATACATTCATCGTGTCCATTAGATTCTATCATTTATGCACAGTTGGTCTACAGACTTTTGGCAATAATTTAATTGGAAATGGCATTTTAATCAAAAAACGTCGGATCGAAATGCATCAGTTTAAAAAATAGATAAAAGGCAAGCTACATATTAAACGCTGAATTTAATATAATAATATATAATCTATCCTTAGTTCAAGCCAATGGGAATTACAATCAATACGTGACAAAAAATTAAATTTGGTACAATTTATTAAACAAAGATATACAAAACTTATAATAATAATAAATTATATACTGTATTAATATACAATATACGTAGTAATATACTAATATTAATTAAAATACTCATAGGTTTAACCGAACCATGCTACACGCAACTATTTTTTAAATATAAAAATGCATATCATACAAAACAGCATAACAATTCGAGCAATACGGCGTACTAGAAAGATCTCATTGAATTGGAAGGCGAGTGGGAACTGCCTCTGAATCTGAAAGATACAATCGAGCCACTGGAGGAAGATCGGAGACCGTTCATCACAACTGTGTGCTGTGACTCCGTGTCCGCATCTATCGCCAAACTTGTGACCGAAGTGGAGCCATTCACGTTCTATTAGGATTGTGAAACCCTGGAAAGGAGATAAAGAAAAAGAGGGGGCTAATTAGCGGACCTATTCGGCGAAAAATAGGCATTATGGCAAAAAATGTTCTTTAACATGTTGACCATGTTTTGAGAATAACACCAATGCAGTTGGAAAATTCGAGCTGCCCTAAAAAGGGCACAATTAAAACAACAAACTGACCATCATATTTAGAAATAATAAAAGCGACTATTACCAGATTAATGAACAAAGTATGTCAAATATAATAAAATCCCAATTTAAAACTTATGATTAATTTCACCAAAAAATTAAAGATATAAAAAAACTAAACAGAAATATTTAGGGACACATTTTTAAATCTATGGACAGGAAAAATCAATTCCTCGACGACGGAGAATCACTTAACACTCTAATAACAAATCTATCCTAGTTAGGTATTTGAACTTGCGACAAATCAAAATAAATTCTATTTGAAATATTGAAAAATGAATCTAATATCTAATCGGCTTTAAATCAATATTAACAAGATTTAAGAGCGATCCTAATATGAAGATTGAACTGCACCAAAAGAACAAGTCAATAACTATTGTACGTGCCACAAATACGTATGCAAAGCCGATATGAATATATTTCAAGTATTTCTATCTTCTAATAGAGACATAACCAAATGCAACAAGTCGAGGATAAATCTTCCCAAATCAATATTCCTAACTTGTTCGCAGTTTGTTACTTTATGCTTGAATTTCCCTCGTGTTTGCGCTTTGTTAATTAGTTAATGCAAACGTGTTACTTGCTGCAACTAGTTCTAATTTTATACAACAGGCTAACGGTTATTATTTCGTCAAAAAACGAAATTTCTTATTTCTAATATGCTAAGTTGTAACAATTAAGAAGCATACTAAATTGATAAGCAAACGCAAATAATGAAAATAAATAAATACATAAATTACAAAGGGTTATACAAAGTGGCTCAATATATGAATCAATGTAGTCCATCTCTTAACTAAACTTCAGGGATTAACGATCAAAATCTCGAGTAAGTTTCAAAAGCGACAAAACTCACAACAAATGTTCGATAGTGTGGATCAGCCAATATCTCCGCCAGTGACACAAGCTGCGGTGTCCGGTCCCATCCATCGGTACAGTGAACCATGACTGGTCTCCCATGGGTGTGGACTGCATTGCACACTTCTACAGAACATCGCATAAGATGACTGAGGTTGGTGAGCCAGCTCGTCTTTTCAAGGCCTGTCAACCAACTGTGATTGGACGAGAAGGTGAACACTAATCAAATCCTTTAAAATATATCTCAATAAAAAAATATCGATTTTGTAGTAATAAATACGGACCGATTTTAGAAAACAAATATAAAGATATACTACATACAACAGTAAAGTATAAAAGCTTTCGGGTAATAATACCTTGACATAGTCACCAATAAACATAATGTACAGTCCGGTCGATCATCATGATCAAACAATTAATATGTAATACACTTCTATCATATTTTCAAATTCCAAAATGAAGTTATAGTTATATAAATTTTAAAACCCTTAGTTTGTAATTTATATAAGAAATAGGTCAATATTTGAAGAAACATAAATTACATAATATATTAGAAACTTATGTTAGATACATCATAAGTTAGAAACTGAGTAATATTCACAGTGTTATAATCAGCAAACAATTAAAACTCAAAAACATTATATGAAAATCTCCAATAAATACAGTAATAAGACAAAAACCTCAATAAACTTACTTGACCTCGGATTTGGAAGCACAAAGAAGGATTAGTTTATCGAAGCTGTCTCTGATGGCGTGCATGTTTGGGAGGCCCATGAAACTGATGTCAGTCCGTTCATAGTACTCAGCGAACTCGAACCCCCCACCGTTGAAGCGATTCAACTGTGCGGTATGGTAGTTTCGAGCGTCCACGATCAATAGTCTACGTCGGCTTCCACCCGGAGGCAGTCTGGGTTCCGCTGTATGGAGGGAGCGGATGACAATAATTTTATTTCAATAAATCTGTGTGCGCTAATAATAAATATTATAGCATATAGTAATATTTAGAAGCACAGTAGCTGGGGGGGGGGAATTGGTGAATATTTCAAAATCAACTAATTAAATCCGAGTATATAAATCACGACAGTACCTGCCGCAGCCCCATTGGTCAGTTGATCGTGTCCGTGGTTCCGATCACAACTATCCAGAACAGCCATCACGAAGCGTTCGTCTTCGTTGCTTCGTCCCCACATGAGACCCACACAAGGCTGAGAACATCGAAGAATCACCGCTCCTGTGCGTTGAGATCTAGGGAGCAAAGAGCAGTTGAATGATTGAGTAGTTAGAAAGCCTGACCATTTACATATAACAGAAGATACATGGAATAATTAAATATGTAAAATACATAAACGACAGCAAATTGCATCCTCAATATCTACCATCAGTAAGACAGGGGTTGAAGTTTGTAGTAAGAAAGATAACAACAAAGGATACTATTATCAATAAGAAATACACCAAATATAAATCATTTAACAGTCTTATAGGGCCAACAAACTAGTTGAATATTTGTAGATATTTATACCTACCTTTTAAATTTAGTCATGGCTACAACAAAGGATAGTTATTATTAAAAAGAAATGAAGGTAATATGGCAGCCGGCAGTACAAAAAATGCAATGCGTGCACTATATTTTATGGACACAAAATATATAAGGTCGGATGAGGATACTCCAACTATAGAAAAAATATTACCCTGTGCTTTATTTTTATACAGATACAAAGGTCGATCTACGACGGCGTTAGGGTTGAGAAAAATGCCTGCACTTTACTGCAACATAGAAATTAGGTTCAATGACCGCTAGAAATGAATTTAAAAATGCATGCACATTCTTTTATCAATTAGTGGTCGAAATATAGAAATACAAGGCGAAAAACTTGGAAGTGTTTACTTCATGGATCAGTAAAATAAGTTTATATTCTGGCAGCTCACACAAAATAAGATTATAAATTCATTGTATTTCACGGGATATAATTGCAAATTACAAAATTACAAATTGTGTCATTACAGTAAAACTTAATCTAGGCATTTATTCGATTATAAGTCAATACATGTATAAAATCTGACTCTTACGATTAATTTACGAAATTTACAGAACGCTTAATAAAAAGGCGCTATCTTTTAAATAAAAAAGCTATGTCATAAAAAGTGAATAAATCGAAACAAGAAAATAATTTTGATCAATAAATCATTTATAAATTGACATGTATTAACATTTTTTGGAATGAATCAATAAACAAATATAAACAAATAATATTATAGATAATAAAATAACAAATTGTTTGTTAAAAGCGTTGTGCATGTTATTTTATTTTATGGCAATTTAATATTACAAACTGAATTGTGTAATATAATTATTTTTAAATTTCATTGTTTATATATTAATTAAGGGTTGTTTATATAGTAATAATGCCAATATATGGTATAGTCAGAACAAAGAAATGAAGGTAAGCATTGAAATTAGTGACAACTGAATGGATTTCCTAAATGTTAGATAAACATAATATATACAAACTAAGAAGGTACCCTTATTTTAAACAAGTAAGTAAAAAGAAGATTTGCACACTAATTGATTTTGTATGAAGCTCAATACTATGGATTTTATGAATCCGTTTTATGAATAAGTGTAATAAAATAATGTATTAAGTAATTGAAGTCAGCTATCACTAATAGCGCTTCATTAATAATGTTAGCAATTAACAACTTAATTCATTTCGACTTCAACAATCATCTAAGCTTTGCTTTGCATCTAAGATACGTAAGAGTGAAAACTCGTGCGATCCAAACTCTATCGATTACAATACAATATATCAGACTGAACTTTCGACAAAGGATAGCGTAGTACAATAAGCGTAATCTTCTCACCTCCAAACAACAGATGGGAAGCGGTTTCCGAATCTGAATTCAGCCATCTTCCGAACACTCTCTGGCTGAACTGATTTGGGGATGATGTGTAGCGGCGGATAGCTCGAGCACACTCTGAAATTAAAATAAAGAGAGAGAAAGAGAGAGAGAAAGTGGGAGAGAGAGAGAGAGAGAAAGAGAAAGAGCAAGTAAAGCAAGTCAAAAATTCAATCGGAATCAATGAGCATTTTTCAAAAATGGAACCGTAAGAAGCGCTCTTTTTGTCAAAAATATGAACCTTTTGGAATGAATTATTTTTTGTCGCTCTTTAATTGAAAATGGAGTATCAAAACGAAAGATATATTTTAAAGCAAATCAATGTAGACTAAAATTTTTTGTCGATAACAAAATTACACAATGACATTATTCTACACTGTCAAAATGGATAAAAATTATACATTCGTTAAATATAACATAAATAACCAGTGTTAAGTATATCTAGCTTGTAAATGTTCAAATGTAAATATATCAAACACTAACAAAAATATCAAATTTAAAAAACACAGAATTAAAAATTTCTCATTGCAGACCACTATTACCCAATAATTATACGGTATAACGTACTTAGATTTACATATATTAACGGGTACAAAGTTTTATATACTAAATATTTTTACCGATCATCGATATATAAACACAAAATATTGTTCCGATTTTGTGACAAATATAACAACAAATACATGAAAACATTTCTTCTATTTATAGATTGTATTAGTTACAGTCTATTTAAGAGCAACAGTGAAATACTGTTGGAGTAATAATAGACGCACTATTTAAAAAAGAAATATAACGACGATTCTAGGAATTTGTCCTACGCAGTTATAGACTCAATTTATGCAATATGGAAGTAGCAAAATAAGTACAGCTAGTACGATACGACAACAATACGAGAAATTAAAAATGGATCATTCTAAATAATTATTAAATAGAGCACGTACATTTCTAAGTAAACAATTCCAACAGCATTGCAATGATCGTGCTTTAGATATTGTAATACTATACGCTATAGTGATAGAACCAGGCAGAGCTAATACAATAATCAATATATAATAGTACACAGAGAAATAGCATTAGAGAAAAAGAGATTACATATTATTGGGAAAAAATTGATCGATTGAGAAACAAAAACGTATATTATCGCTAACACGTGGTCAGACTATTACTCTGTTAGATTGGAGCAAAAATAGTTAAATTAAATTTAAGGATGAAAATATAGAATTATTTATTATTAAAAAAAATATATGTTACATAAGTGAATGCACTGTGAATAATTAAATATAAGCGTAAAATAGAAATTATTTACTTAAAGTCTTTGTTGACATCCGTGATTTGCCAAAACTCCTCGGAAAATTTAAGCCTCTTAAATTCTTCTTTAATATCAAAGTGGTTTGTCTCTGAAAAAACAAACAAAAAAACAACATAACCATAAGACTATATAATTGCAACCGTAAAACACATTAAACAGAAGTATACTCCTATCACATATAACATCAAGTCCCAGTTCTATATATAAATATAGTTATTTTCATACAAGTATCCGCTTATTATTACTTCTAATGTACATAATAATGAAAAGAATACAGTAAACAAAGGCTCGATAAAAATAAGAAAACAAGAAGAACAAGCTTGTAACAAAATTATAGATATAGTTTTAATAAGCCACCTATAAGGACACATTTATTTAAAAATACGAATATGAGCACGTATGTTTAATTAACTGAGGATATAACAGTAAAAATGGAGCTATTTATTTCTTTGAAATCGTAAATCAGATTATATCATCCAAAAACAATATATAAGTATTCCATTTAATAATAATAGTAATCAGCTCTAAATTATGTGCAGTTATTAGACATATTATTACCTATTCATAGTTTATTAGAGTGTGTCCACGTTATACAAGTGAATAAGTCATATATAATTAATCTATTTGACAAAACATCGAGTACCTACATTTATTATATAAAAATCAATATATTTCATTACAAAGTATAGTTACGAAAATAGAACCAAAAAGTCGAAATAATTTGCTGACATCATAAAAATGTCAAAGGCAATTTTTTACTAGTTTCTTAAAACAAAGGTTAAGATTTTTTAATAGGTTAATATTATAACAATTTAGGTACATCACATTTAAATTTCACGTATTTAAGTCAAAATACACGCATTTTCAGGTATATCTTGTGATATTTTCGTATATTCACGTATATATACACAAAGCGTAAACAGGTGGACCAATCACCAATGACGGAATCGAGTTGACCGTTGGTTTAGAGGAGCAAGTATGCGAGGAAGGACTTACCAGCTTGTCCCAGAAGTGGACAGAAGTCTAAGAGAGCTTTATTCCGTGAGAGATGCTCGAAGAAATGGAAGGCGAAGAGGTTGTCTAGTCGGAGTGGTGCACTGGCGGTTCTGGCAAGGACTTCCAGCCAGCTGAGACAGTCCATGTTCGTCGGGAACCGCCATCTATACCGACAGACAGTAAGAGTGGTGAGATAAATCAGGAGATCGTAGTCGAAAGTTTGAAAGCTAATTTACCCCAAATATACGGACTAGTCGTTTTTCATGTTTTAAAACTGCGTATACATAAAATTGTCGGATTATACAAAAAACACCATGCTTGAAAGGCATGTTCTTTAAAGAAGCTCAGATATTTTTAATAAAAACATTATTAAGATGTTAAAAAAAGGTGATTCATTAAAAATAAAAAAATCGAGTTTAGAAAAGGAGACCTTTAATAAGAGTCAGTTTCAGGTATCAAGTAAGCTGTGCGTATGCTCGGTCATAGATTAAGAGGGCCTTTGAATAGGTGATATTCGATACTTCTCTGGATAATTTATTACAATACATTATTACTACCATGACGTATAAATTAAAGCAAAACATAATTGTTTCCTTCACTAAACAAATTCATATGAATGTTTCCCTTAGTTTGGTACATTTTTTTATATTGCAAAATTGGTTCATTCCATTGAATCAAAATTAAAATCCTTCATCTCGTTAAACTCGTACATTTTAAGTTTCTTACTTATACCTCTGACTCCAACATCAAATAAGTAGTACTTATAATTTTATATTTATTAAAAATGTATATATTCCAAAGAAAACTGTTCTGCATTCGTTTCTTGCTTTGCATTTTAGTCCTTTACTATTTCCAATGAAGTTATTTATCTACCTATACTTAATTTTTTAATGATTAATTATCGATCCTTGAATTTGTTATAAAAAAATATTGCTTTCGTTGTATTTTGCTTATTGGCATTCCATTGATTCTATGGATTAGTGAAACAATACCACTGACTAATTAAAATTTTATGCATAATAACTAAACGATTTCTATATAAAACAAAAAATCACAGAATAAATTTAAGACATTAAAAACTATGAGTTTTCAATATATTGAACGCTCAGCGAATTTGCTGTTTCGAAAAATATTATTACATATTGTAAAAAAAACTATTAAAACTATTTGTATTTCAAGCTAAAAGTGTTGCATGTTGAGTAATTTCCAAAATACAAAAAATGTTCTACAATATATAGCAACTCTTGAGATTTGTAGAATTCTTTTTTTAATTAATCTATTTTTCTGTTTCATTCAAACAAAAAGCATAAAAACGCTGCATCAAGGAAATGTAATTTAAATCACCTGGCCTGATTAGAATAACAATTTAAAAAAACATTTGTTTGTTTATAAATAAAAAGTCGTCATTATATGTAGGAGGATTAAGAGAATTAACATAATTGAAAAGAGAATGGAAAAATTAAAACTATTCGGTCGAAAATTAGATTTTAAACACAAAAGAAGAGAATTATTTATATGTATATTAGATTAATTATGTAATACTGTAGGTAATAAACGATACAATCAATGTGAACACATTTACAACTTTCTTGAGTTTAAATACAATTTTAATCATTTAATCGACTCAATCAGCACAAACATCATGATATTTTTGTCAAAATTAGAAGTTCAGTTAAATACCTAACATAAAATGCGTCACTTTTATTAATGTGAAAAAATAATACATATATTTATATTAATTATTTTTCAAGTAAACAGAAATTATAATTTGCCGTTTATCCAATTTAGATATTCCAGTGTGTTATTTTTTTATTTTATAAAATAATATATGTAACATATAAATATTATAATTAATATTTGTTCTTGCAAGTAGCTAAAAAACAATTTAGGAGCTAACGATTATAATAGTGTTTCTTTATATTAATGATAAGTGGAAACATATTTGTTAATTACTTCTTTACACTACGAAGTAAAAGTTTAAGAAACTCGGATATAAAAATTATTAAAGAAAAAGGACGATTTAACTTGTTAAAAATATTTAAAAAACACAATTCTTTACAGGAGAAACAGTCAATAATTGTTTTAAACTTTATAATGTAGAGATTCAAGAGAGATAATACTATAAGATCTATGCAACAAGAATGGAACAATTAACTCCTACTAAAACCAAACTCTTACTGTAGTTCTAAACACCTGAGCTTTAAGCAAGCATCGACTTACTGCCTACCTCTTTGCTAAGAATGTAGATACATAGCAAATCTAAAAGTGCATATTACGATAGACAGGAAAAGAGATGTCTAATTTGTATTGATTTTTATGCAACATTCCCAACCAAATACACGCCGAGAGGAGTATAACGGCGTCCATATCTGTTGTTTAGAGAAGCATATAGAGTATTTATTTAATTGTAAAACAGCAATTAAAAATAAAATATATGTATCTCCGTCATTACTTGTATATTTAATTCATTAGATGTCAAAAACGTACATTCTTCAACAGACTATTAAATAATGGTTTAATATTTTGGAACTGTAAATACTAACTATGTATTATCCTAACAAATACAAAAATAATAGACCAATAGGTTATTTATGATTTGTATAACTTTAGATTGTGCTTAATAGAAGCATGATAACATTTTTTAAATCCGAATATATCTAAAAACTAACTCCTGATTTTAGTACAATAAATAATATCGGTTTACAAATAAGTATAGGGCCTGTTTTAGGCCCATTATATTACAAAAATTAAAGTGATGCATACTTAACCCCTGGAAATAACAAAAATCGATAGATAAAAAGGTTAACATGTTGTTTGAATATCGATATAGAAGGAGTTTCAACTTTACTAATTTTAAATATATTGCATCGCTTTAAAAATGTTATTGAAAGAAAATCGTTGTATTTCAATGAAGTTTGTATAAATATGTAAGAAATAAGAAGAATCAACTGTTTTAATTTTAAACAATTTAAATACATTTCAAGTACATATAAAATACAATTTGTAAAATTTGAACCTAAACCTTTTATACAACAATTAATATTACGGAAATATTATTTTAAAAGCAGTATCCTACTACATCTTTGCAGCAATGATGATGAATTGAACCTCTTTGTCCACCAATACCCTGTGGGTTGAAACATCACAGTATTAAACCTAATTTGACATTTTAAATATTCATCGCCACTAATGGGTCAATTATTATTTAATTATAACAAGGTAGAACTTCATGAAACTACAGAAGTACTGTATATTATCAGAATAACTATCTTTCAATGGAATCGTTGAATAGATTATGTTGACTATTATTGAGTCAGTATGCTTATACAACGAATACCTCTCATAAATGTGGGTACATCTGAATAAAATCAGCTAGTCAACCATACAAAACACAAATGATTTATACATATTCTGTCAGAATTATTCTGCATTAGTTAATTAAAATGGAGGATTCAATCTATAAATTTAAGTCCTATATTGCATCTACAGCGATATAATAGTAAACGTATATAATACTAAGAATTGAACACATCGTGGTTTACGTTAAATTGAAGTTTACTAACCGAGATGTTCTTTAGTTCATTCAATGACAATGTTGCTTTTAACTGATATTGCATAGATAGTAAAATCTAAGTACTTCAATGTAATTATTTTCAATAGAAAAATAACACCCATAAATTGGACTCACCAGTCTAGGTAATGTTATGTGATTGTAAGTTATGCTATTTAGAAGATTTGTTCAAAAAAACATTTTAAGACTATTTTAAGATTGTTAGTATATACAAGTTACACCAATTATAGAAATTTTGAAGACTAAAATGCTCTGTATATAATATAATGTTAAGCTACTTTTCCCCTTAAGATAAAATGATATACAGATAATAATTGTATGTTGAGAATAACGTACAGTCACTGTATTGATTAAAATTATGTAATAAAGATGGAACTGAAGTTAACCTAAACAATAGACAAGGGCAGAATATATATAAATGATGCCAATTAGTTTATGTCTGGTTTTAAAAATATGTAATTTATATAACTAAAAGTCGAATTAAAAGTAAAAACATATCGTAAAATACCCTACACAAGCTGAATTTAATTCCATACTTAAACTAAACAAGTCATATATTTTGACAAGTTCATATTTTCAAAATAACGATTGTAAAAAAATAACATGAGAATCAAAATTTGATATAGTTTTAACTATAGTAACCTTAAAAAAGCAGCCTTTACTTTATTAAAAATTCAGTTTATAGTATAACATTTTTACAGAAAATACGAATATTTAATATCACTTTTGACTAAAGCATTATCTTTTCTAAAAAGCATACACACATTCTTTGATTGTAAGAATACACTATAAAGTTGTTATTTGAAAAGGGAGCATATATGATATACTACCATTAAAATTATTCACAAAATAATACCATGACATAAACATGTATAATTGTAATAATAATTAAAATATTAAGCAATAAATAGTTTTTTAACAGAAAATAAATGATCATACAACAAATTATATAATTAACTTAAGAAGACTAAAACCGCAGAGATGAAAATTTAAAATCAATATATCACTATACCTATGCTTGTATTGGGTATAG
Source organism: Invenusta paracnida (assembly GCA_036023295.1). Lineage (NCBI taxonomy): Eukaryota > Metazoa > Platyhelminthes > Proseriata > Coelogynoporidae > Invenusta > Invenusta paracnida. The sequence continues at coordinate 11,993 of JAYRBW010116913.1, forward strand.
GTATATATACTCGTACTTCTGAAAACCACTGGCTAGACATATTACATACTTATATAATGTCAATCAATACGTCAGATATACTCTTCTTTGCTAACAGACAACCTTAATATATGAAAGCATTAAAATAATATTTATGACTATATTCAATTTCACCAGCATATACATAGGTACACAAAACAGAAATATATTAACACAGTTAACTTGACATGTATATAACGACAGAAAACATAATAGTTACATTACTACAATACTTAGTGGCCTGGAGATATTGCAGAAGAAAATTACGTGTTATAACGTGTGCAATTATAACCAATTGTAAAAAAAAGATATCAACCATTTCGTAATTATGCCTCCAACGACCCCAGTGAACATGTGTATCGTTGGATTGAAAAACCATTTACATTTAAAATAAATATATTTTTAATAGAAGGTCCAAGGTATTTTAAATTTAAGTGGTTTTTCAATCCATATCTATACAGTGTTTAGTACTGTTTTTATTTTTCATGTGTGTCGTTTATTGAGCAATATAGTCGACAGAGCTGTGTGTATATATCAATTACGCAGATAAAAAGCTTATTCCTTAAACAATAAATATAACCTGCAAAAATGTACTCTTAGCCAAAATTGTTGGTATAGGTATTTTATAAAGTACTTATGCATAATGTCATTAAACTTAGTGACGAACAATAATAGACAACTATAGTACCTACATTACGATCAGTAAATTTCTGAAAAATAATACCGCATTTTGGAAGTTAGTAAACAGGGCAATTTTGTTTCTTGGAGTATGGAGGTTGTGCAATTATAGACTAGATTTATTAAGACATCATGATATCATCATAGAGTAATTAAACATAGAGTTTGGGCTCTTATTGGTTTGATATCGCGTTGTACATTTTTGTCGATAGAAGATCGTTATATTTTAATGAAGTTTACATAAATGGGTAATAAATAAGTAGTATTGTTTTTATAATCTTTAGATTAATTATCGAGATTGTTACCATGTTTTAGCTCCATAGTTAGCTACATTTGTATCTAAAATTTGTATAACACAAATTTACTATTTAAGAGATAGTATATTTAAAGTGTTATTTTACTGAATAGTTAGTTAATAAAATAGTACCTAGTAAGAAACTGTTATCAGTAATCGAGAAGAGTTGCAACTCTATAATAATCATTACAATTTAAAAATAGATCCTATCAATCTCACAAATCTACATCCAACGACGTATTGATTAATTATTATAATGAAAGTGCCTGTCTGATAAAGTATGCAAAAAACAAGCATAAGTAGATGATAACAAAGAGAAAATATAAAGCAGAGATTGATTGTTGCGTAGAATACAATGCAATAATATAATATGAGCTCACTCCACAACCCAATATTCTCACGTAGGCCTAACTAAGCGTTTTATAGGCAGTAGTAAGATCAGTGTCTGTACAGCATTAAGAATAGTGCACAAAGATAGTATATTGCTAAATATACCTATACACCATTAATGTTTAATCTCAGCTCCACCGGGTCTCTTGTATAATTGAAGCGACTGAAAACCTGTTAACCTCATTGGTATAGTACAAATCTATACTTCTTTATACAGGCACTTCTTTAAAACATAATTCTTGGACATTTCACCGTGAACGTTTTTAATCGGTAGATATTAAACAAAAATTAGACTTTCAAGATACTGTGAAAACGATCCATAATTAAATGTAGATTTAATATTTTGTGAATTTATCAAATAATGAAGATTGCTGCTCCATTATCAATAGGTTATGAGATTCAAAATTGTTCCAAAATCATTACATGTTATTACAATATTTTCAATCGCATGCTATGCATACAGGTTTCAAAATTCGTCTATAGGATTACAACATAACATTTCAACCCATAGATAGGAAAAGAAAGATATTTTACTCTAAAAATTAGTCAATTTTCCTTTTTTATAAGAAACATCCATAAAATAACATCTTTAAATATATATTTAAGCTGATAGAATTGGTAAATTTTTTTTTTATTAAACATTAATCTATTAGTAAAATAGAACAGTTCATCAGTATTTCACAGAAAAAAACCTAGATTGGGTGTCAACCTTTACAAATTCAGTCCTCCTGACATCCCTAAACTCGCAATCATAGAAAAAGATGAAAAAATGAAAATTCTAGGGATTACCATGAACTTAAAACTTAAATTCCCGCAACATATCACCAGCATAACAAATTCTTCTACCAAATCGCTAATAATATCTACTAATTTTCTAGAACGCTATAATTCAATTCAAATCAAATTGACACTCACCTAAACGTAAGTCCATTCTTGGTCACCAAATTGAGCTGGACCAACTCAATGGACTCCAACTTCCAGATCAAGTAGACTGGAATCCGATAGTGTCGACTATCTTCCACTACAACAAAACGATAATTGGTCAACCAAATACGTCCACCACGCTGTGTATATCCCTCTCTTGAAACAATTTCTCCAGGCAAAAGTAGCGGAATTAGTTCAGCTGTCGATTCCTCATTTGCTGGCTGGCCATTGGAGGTGGTAGCAGCTGGAGCCACAGGATTGGTCGAACTTTCGGTGATGATGGTTTCTGCATCGTCGATTGCAGCAGCAATAGCGACAGAAGAAATGGAACAATGTGGATCTTTATTGCACGTAGTTTTCGTTGTTGCTGTTGTGTCTTCACCGGGCACATGTACTTGGTTCTCCTGTTCACTTCCAGTGTTATCTGCAGTAGTCATTGCAACGGAATCTTTACCCATCACTACTAGTGGTTGATTGATGGCCTCGATACTGCAACTTTTGTAAGATGGATTTTCATCCTTTAAAAGACAAAAACATATTCTTTAACAGATAAATACTTTTTTTTTTCTAACAAAAGTAGCAATAGAATATTATCACAATCTTACCATAAAATCGTTGATTGAAGATGGATTTATCTGAAATAGAAATTAGAAATATTAAAAACAGATTTGTTTATTTAAATTAATATGTGCATATCTATTTTGTACAGGTGCATATATGATTGTGTTCTTCATTTAGTGAATTAAAAGCTATAAAACTGTAAATTAATGTATTTAATGAAAATGATATTATTGGTTAGATTTGGTAATGTAATAGAACAATTTATGTTCACTCAAATATATGTAATGCTACTTATAGCTCTTAATTATTAATAAAGTGCAGATTGTAATCCGAAAACATCTTGCAAAAGCTGTCAAATAAATATATAAATTGCTGCATAGTGTAATGGAATTCAGAATTGCTTTTAAATAACGTGTAATAATTACAGTTTAAACAATCTGCTGGAAAGTATATCACAGATACCAAATGTAAGATACCTCTTAACAATATCAATTTTCCTAATTGCAAAAAGTAATTTAGATACCAGTTAACATAGACAAATATATGAGAATAAACTAAAATACACACATACTTCAATGAGATAAAAACAGTCAATTAATATAAGATAGCAGAAGTTATCATTATAACATCTTGTACTTACATTAGGAAACCACTCCAATTATCTAGTCTAAATTTAATAATATACAACATATATAATCTACAATTTTTATTTATAAATGTAATAAATATATACCCTTATACATAATTCAAATATCACTGATATTTAATATTGAAACATAATTAATGAGATGTATTTTTGCACATAAAACATGCTAATATCTAGATGACTGGAATTTCTCTGCCAAAGCAGGACATTTACACTAAAAAATAAGTCTCTATAAAATGTTAAAATACATATGTATATTTGATGAACAATATTTGATGGAAAATACACTAACTCATAATATTGACACTGTTTAAGATAATACACAAATTGTTATAATCATTCCTATTTCTGATTTGATATAGTCAGGAAAAAGCAAAGCAGAAGAAACTCACATTATTAATTTGTCTATACATTAGAAGTAATAATGTTAGGAAGAATTTGTTCAGTTTGTTTTCCCATCATCCAAATGCCTTGCTTAGTCATAGCAGGTCTATCTGGGATCTCATGTGTTATACAATTTATACTTTTTTAATGAACAATACTTCTTAGTAAGATATTTATTTATACATTATGTTTAAGCTTGTTTAATGAACATGTATAAAATAGAAGTTTTATATATTATAATACAACAATAAATTTTAAAAACAAATGGTTAAATACAGTAAATAAATTATTAAATATATTTATTTCTTGACCCAGTAAAGAATTTTAAACTCACACAGTAACTGATAAAAATATGTGCCTGCTCCAAATATACAAGTGCTTTCTTTGGAAATAGACACTATTTATTATCCTAAAATAAATAGGCAACCAATATTGTTAATAAGTTTAACTATATGAGAAATGTATCCGGAAGGCTGATATCTGATTATTTATATATACAATATGAAGATAAATAGTCAAAAGATTAGAAATAATTGACAACATATAACAATTATTTTTAAATGTTTAAGTCTTGAAAATATCAAACATATTTATAAAGCTATACTATACAAATAGTTCTATAATTATATATTCTGTACATTTTGTAATTTAAATGATTGTATAATTAAACTGTGCACATTATTAAATATTCATATTTAAGAATATATATAAAAGCCTAGATATATCCTATCCATGATATGACAATTATATCTGAGATAACAGTTAAAATAATAATATAGTAGAAGCAAAATAAATAATATAAATTTATTATAATAATAGTAATAATTTATTTAATGACAATTCATAAAATGTCAAAGTCAACATTATAATATCTAAAATACATTTATATTTTGTAGGAACTGGTTAAAGTCATTCTGAGTGAGGAAAATCTGGATAAAGCTGTAGGATTGATTAAGGGGTGATATTATATAATATATTATATATATAATGAAATTATTTTATTAAAGTTGCACTTGTTAGTAATAATTTGTGAAATTATTGTGGAATTTGGCAAAATGTCAAAAAAACATATAAAATAATTATTGTTATAATTATATTTGATATATTATAATAATATATATGATTTAAAAATTTATATTGAGGTATTAACTAGGTAAATACTTTTTTATTAGCTTTTATATGTATTGTATTTTTCATTTATATATATATATATATGAATGTATATGCAGGTTTTAATAAAATTTAAAATGTCTATCTAAAAAATAAATAAAAACAAAATATATACCTAGATATAGAAGATCTGATCAGAAATGCTATTTATATAAAGTTAGTAGAAAAGAAAAGCTAAACACTGCAAATTTGTGAATAAATACCTACTCAATTTACAGTCTATGTTTTTTCTTTTCTACTAACTTTATAATAAACATGCTGCTAAAGAGGAATCATATTTCTTTATAAATAATATTTATATAGTATCAGTTACAGATATATGGCACTATATACACCCCCAGCCAATATAAATGCCACCCCCTATAATTTTTGATAAAATAATTGTTGCCTTAAAATCAACAATTGTTATTTACATT
>JAYRBW010116924.1:0-17473 GCA_036023295.1 Invenusta paracnida
AAAAAAACATTGTTTAAAGGTTTTTAAAATCTAATGAAAACATTTTCTTTAAATGCATACTGGACATTAAAAGCTATAATTTTCAGGCGCTACGCGCCGATTTAGAGGCTACGCTTTTAGCATAGCCATAACGCCCCTTTGGTGTTGGGTTCTTTCTAATCCAACCCCCCTGTAGTAGGAAAGCTGGATCCGCCTCTGTATATATTTGATCTTAAAATTAATTTAATAAATATATTTAATACTACTGTTTTGTAACCCATTTACATAAAATTCATTAAAATAAAACGATTTATATTGACGAAGATTTAAAGCGCGATGTATAATATGAAATCAATAATAGTGAAATCTCTGTGTTTAATTACTCTATGGTTGAGAGATTATAGTATTAACTGATATGTAGTTGATATTCATGTATTGTGGTAATTTAAAGGGTTAAATTAATGCCTTTTGTATATGCATTGTATGAAAAAACGGACGAAATTTACAAATCAAAGTATACATATTCTTATTTAGTATAAAAAACCATAATTGAAACTGTAAAAATGATAGTTATGTGATATTTGAAATATATTTTAATAGTTGTCTTAATTTTCTATTTTCTATTTTTTGACTTTTACTTTATTTTGTCTAATTTTCATTCCATTTATGTAACATTAATTTTCTATTTTTTGACTTTTACTTTATTTTGTCTAATTTTCATTCCATTTATGTAACAGAATCTTTTTTCGAAATCCCTATATTGTAATATTGTAGATATATAATAATTAATGTAATGCGTATCGAGGGCTGCTTTCGAAATATTATTCATGTTTTGATTTATTCATGGTTTCATAACACACTTGTCCTGTTTATAAAACTTATTCCAGATTCGGGATTGTGGTTAGTGCCGCGCACAAAGGTGGCCATTGTTTTCACTATTTGCGTGTCACTTTGTTTGCTGGCGATAATTTATCTGATCTCACCCGTACGACGAACTTCCACAAAGGGATGGAACAATAATTCCAGATTTTATTAAAAGCATTTAAATTTTGAATTCATTGTGTCATTTAATAATAAAATATATTCTTTAATTACGTAACTTGCACAGCTAATTAATATTTATTATACCTATACATAAATATGATTCTAGATATATAAAATGTATTTCAAAATTTCTATGTATTCAAATCGTTCTATATACTCGATTAAACTTGGTTCGTAGAATTTCTTTATATATTTTTATTTACTTCAATTGTTGCAACTATTTTGTTAATTCATCTACAAATGATATACATATATGTATGTATAGACAATTTCGAAAGTTTCATCCATCTGTGAAACATGTTTCCTAACTTTATCTAAAAATAGGTATTTCTACTTAAATAGATAAATTGCATAAAGTTGTAAGGGTATATTTTCTCATACATAATAAAAACACTAACATATTATTTACCTACAATGTAATAAACTTCTTTAACATGTTACTTATTTTGTGTTAATAATAATACTTTAATGTAGATCGGCATTGTGAATACGAATATAAGTTGCAATTATTTTTCGCATAATTGACGACACAAAATATATTTGTCTTTATTGACTAATCCAGTTATAATCTTAACACACATTTTAAACGTTTAAAACTGGTTGCTTTATTAGGTTGATTGAAATAAACAAGTTGTTAAACATACACTTTTCAACATGTGCGTAGATTTATGTACATTCGTGTACTTCGTATTATATGTAGATTAACAAGCACGTAGTCCTTGTATACATGTATTTTACAGGTGCATAAATTATGAAGCTATTCATATAGTACGGGTTTTTTTACAAGCTAGAAAAAATCGCATATATGAATATTATGTTATAAGTATGTGCGCGGTTGTTATTACAAATATATTACTTTAACTTTGATAATATCAATAATATATATAAATATGTATATTTATACTTTTTTGTAAGAAATATAAACAATTATGTTTTGAATAAATTAGTAGTTGCAGTATTTTTTGTAAATATAGATTTATTACTATAGTTTTGTCAAAGATACTATATACGTATATAGTTTTGGTAAGAGGTCTATATGCATGTACTATTGTCAATTGATTGTATGGATTTTATGTGTCTCAGATATCTAGTCTAAATTCAAATTTCTAGTATAGACTGATCTAGAAAAAATAGTATAGATCGCTCAAATATATTATATTAATTTTTTTTACTAAAAACAACACTAACAATAATAATAATAGCAATAATAACAGTAATAATAACAAATCATTCTATTAACATACTATAAGAGTTATTTTTAGTACTATATAATATTTATTCACAATTATAGTGTTAACGTCTACATTTGCAAACTTTCGTTTAGCCATTGTAAATAACCTATTCTGTCATTACTAAATAAATACTTTATTTTTAAGTTGCCATGTCGTTAATAAATCAATGAAAACTTATTTTTTAATTTATACACGCAATGTCGTACATATCAGTTTGATCCAATCAATTGACAATACCGTTATAAACTATATATTGTACGTTTATATTCATAGATTTACCTACTACGTTTATATTATAGCTAAGTCATTATATCATATGTATTTGTTACTTTTACTATATTGATTATATTAATTAAATATAGTAAAAATAACAAATACATAAATTCAATGATAATACTTATTAGTATTGATAAAAATAAATTCAATTAGATATGACACCTGAAATTTACACAAATATGGATAAGTATAATAACTACTAAATAAAGATTTGATCCATAGACAAAATTAATTCTGAATACAGTTTAATATTACTATTTACCTTCCTGAAGCTTATACAAAATATCGTTTTAAAAACAGAGCAATTAAATCGTGTATGTAGTAACGCAGATTGAGATATACGGGCAATAAATTATTTTCTATATACAACTTGCGTATATCAAAATTGTATATTTTTTCTTTCTTAAAATTAATTTAAACTGAATATTTAATACTACTTTTTTCCTTCCTATTTACATCAAATAAAAATAAAATGATTTTTATTGACGAAAATTTACAACGCGATGTATATGAAATCGATAAGAGTGAACACACTTTGTATAATCATTACTCTATGCTCTTACCATCGACTTCTATATATAAAAATTACGTACGAGTAATTCATTTATTATCATACTGTTTTTGATTGACATACATTACTTAAAAGGTATTTGATAACAACAAATGCTACATAAATGCTTTCACATAGGTAGGATCCTATTATTCACCTAGCATTTTAGTCAAACTTTAAGTATGTATTCTACATTTTCATACAAATATGAACTTGTAAACATGTATTATTAAGAATTGTGTGAATTGCAATTATTTGCATAATAAAAATAAAAATTTACATATAATATATAATAGATATACAATACCAATACTATGTTTCATATTGTACAACATTATCCTTTCAATTGAGTATAAAATCAAATTAATCAGCTGTATTCAAGTTAGTGTGCATACTCGTAAATAAATTTCAACCTCAAATAATATAGGGGTCATTCCAGCATAGATGAACAAATGGCCTGTGGCACACCTTCTCCAATCATTTATTTTTAATGGGTAAAAAGTGATCAATCCCAATTTTTATCTAAAATATCAATGGGTTCAAAAGTTATGAATCATAGAACTTTGGCTCACTGGGTGGGACTATTCCGAAATTGGAAAATTTCAATTTTTCAAAATTGAAGAACTTTTCTCTGATTTGTAACAACCAGATTATTTTTTTAGCCTACGGAAACATTTTAGTTTCAAAAAATAATATCTAGATAAAGTAAATTATTTTCAGAAGTTAGGCGAATCGGAATATGTTAAAAAACATGTATTTTTTCTATTTTTTGCAATATAGTTTTTTCCTGATTATGAAATACCATTTAATGTTTCTGGTTGTAGTAATTCATTATCAATTAAAGGTTATTATTTATGCTTAAAGTGCATATTTGCTATATATTCATACGCCTCCTAAAAATTTCTGATCGTGCTTTGATATATAAGTTTCAGATTTGAAGCATCTCTCATTGGATAATAGTTAAAGAAAAACAGGAACTGGTATATCTAACCACAACTACTAAATAAGACTGCCTTAAATATGCCTATATTTCATATAGTTCTGCATTATAATACTAGATTTATTAGAGTTTGATAAGTAATATGAAACATCAGTAGATAGAGCTCATTAAGAGCTTTCAAATGAAGTTTGGACGTATAAGTTCTAGTTTTTATGGGAAAATGTACGTTTCTATAATTTATTTGAATAATTTGGTAACGAATATGAAAAATCTTGATACATCAGTAGATAGAGCTCAAATGATATATTGAAGTAAATATTTATATTTAAAATTATACTTTAAAAAATAAAATTATAGGTTAAATAGTATTTATGTGAAAATGAACATTTCTATAATTTTTTATTTGAATTTGATAATGAATATGAAAAATCCTGTTATATAAATAGATAGAGCTCATTGAAAGATTTTGAATGATGGATGTAACATCTATCTACTGATGTAATGGGATTTTTCATATTCATTATAAAACTCTAATAACTTCAAGAAATGTGTACATTTTCATGTACAAATACAGCATTATGATTTTATTTTTCAAGGTTTTAAGCTTCAGACATGAGAACGGTGTAGTAGTGGTTTTGGCAGAAGAGTGAGGCTTTTTAAAAAATAATGAAATAAAACAATATACTGGATGCATGGCAAGGTGGTTAGCCGAGCCTTTAACCAACGCGGAGCGCTGATAATGTTTGACTATAAATATTCAAATGCATGAAATTAATTAAGTGGAAGTCTATAGTACCTATATCAGAAAATTATTATACGTGAAAATAAATAGACCTAACTTAATTAGGAAAATGTAACACTAAAATTTTAGGGTTATTTATAAATTTATTTTCGCATAATACACGAAATTTCCAAAGCTGCGAACACCCCCCCCCCCCACTTCCCGAGAGGGTGCCCCCTATTTTTTTACAGATTCTTGCGATTAAAAAAAAATCATATTTTCAATATATTTTTGGCAAATGGCGGAAGATTCTAATGTATGAAGCTTACTAAAAATGGCAATTGTATGTATACTTTAACACATCATTTAAAAGCTCTAAGTGAGCTATAACTACTGATGTAACGGGATTTTTCCTATTCATTATCAAACTAAAATAAATTATAGAAACATGTACATTTTTGCGCGAATACTACACCTTATAATTTTATTTTCAATTTTTGTAATATAATTTAAAACTATAAACACATACTTCAATATTATAGAACTCTAATAAATCTATTATTATAATGCAGAAATATACGAAATATAGGCATATTTAAGTCAGTCTTATTTAGTAGTTGTGGTTAGATATACCAGTTTCTGTTTTCCTATAACTATTATTCAATGGGAGATGCTTCAAATCTAAAAATATTATATATCAAAGCAGGATCACAATTTTTTAGGAGGCGTATGAATATATAGCAAATATGCACTTCTAGCGTAAATAATATGCTATTATACATATATACAATATTTCTCTGATTATAAAATACTATATTTTTAAATTGATAATGAATTACTACAATCAGAAGAACAAAATGGCATAAAAATTAAATGGTATCTTATAATAAGGAAAAAACAATATCGTGCAAAAAACGTAAAAATAGAAAATATACATATTTTTCAACATATTCGACTAAATTCTGAAAATAATTTATTTTATCTAGATATTATTTTTTAGGAACAATAAAATGATTTATGTAACCTAAAAAATAATAATCCGGTTATTACAAATCAGAAAAATTGAAATTTTGCAATTTCGGAATAGCCCTACCCAGTGAGCCAAAGTTCTATGGCTCATAATTTTTGAACCCATTGTTATTTTTAGATAAAAATTAGGATTGATCACTGTTTACCCATGATAAATAAATGATCGAAAAATGGAACTGATAGGAGAAAGTGTGCCACAAACTTTTTGAAAATTTGTTTTGATCTATGCTGGAATGACCCATAGACAACTAACAAATATCTATCTGTTAAATAACGTATTTATTTGGATTATTTCTTTTTCGTCATAACAATTGAAGATCATATTGCATCTTATACCAGAAATTATATTTCCATACGTAATATGTAGTATATTATAAGAAACAGCTCCACAAAGTTTCATCTCAATTCCGTAATGCTATACTGAAGCGAAGCTCCCTGTATAATAAAGAGTTTATATAAAGCTAATACATTTTACTAAGAGATCAACAATATTGTATACTCGAAGTTGAAATATATCTACAGGTATTTTTTGTAGGTTACAGATATCAGTGGGTTAATTATAGGTTTCTATTGCATATTATAGAAAGCTCAATTGAGAAAATGACAGAAAACAGGACGCAGTCTGTGCAGATATAATTAATATTCGACATAAAACAAGTCTGTAACTTAAACCGCTCCATAATTTTTAGTTATAGTCATTATATAATTAGATATATAAATAATAAAATAAGGATAACGAAACAAAAATTTTATAAATTTATTTTTCCATGCTTATCAACTCGAGATTATTATATTTAGATAACATCCAAAATTCTTATAAATAAAAACAATCGGACCATTAAGTAGGTCAAAACATGCGGACTCTCTGATTCAGACCATATTATAGTTATTGCTACTGAAGCATGCATCTATGCTAATTATGTATATATAAAAGCTGAATTTCACAAAAATAAACGATATTATTGCCGTTTTTATACTGGAAGCATACAAATTTAAACAAACAAGTTAATACATTATTAGTAAAGATACCACGTTTTAATCATCAATTAATAATAAATTTATTTTCTTCGAAATGTGAATTTTCGTAGCATTTTGGTCAAAATAACTAAAAATCATAGATTATCATTCCTATTCTTTAATATAGAGAAACAGAAGAAAATGCTCATCAAAACAAAGTTACTATAAATTGATTTTGATACAATTAGTAAGGGTTAAAAGTTAAAGAGACTAGCCTATATAGAAAGAAGGCGAAGCGAGTTATTTAGTGACCGCCAATTAGATTTGGTTATGAATCTCGGGTTCAATTTTGAATTTTAATAGCCGTTTTCTAGGATAACCTTTTCACCCGGCAATACCGTCGTTAAAAAGGTTAAAAGATTGTTTATTTAAAATTTAATTATCCACAAATATAATATATTATATATGACCAGTATTATTGCCGAAGGAACATAATATAAAATTCACAACTAATTGTTTCAACTAACATAAATATGTTTCTTCATCATATATGTACACACTATGTCTAAATGTTCTTGCTTCCCGAAATGCTTGTTAGCAAGAGATAAACTAAGCACAAGTAGCATTCCTCATACACAATGTTCCTTTGAAACTCACTTTGAACTGGGCTTATTCTCCCGTTTGACGTTTCCATGCCGATCCTTGGACGATCGATGTCCCTGCGCGGTGTGAACACCATTTGTCACGCTGGTCACTTGTTGATTGGCCTTGACCTCGGTTTGCGCCATACCCTTGGCAACATCAACTGCAGCACTGCCTCCAGCAGACAGACCCAATCCGGGCTTCACGAAGGGGCTGGAGGAATGCGCTGCAGACTCCTCGTTCTTCCCCGATCCGGGAGTACTGTTGCTTTTAACTGCCCCGTTTCCACTTCCGGCACTGTTGACAGCAGAATTTTGCTGCAGTATTCGGCCGGTTGTCTGTCGATTTGAATAAAAAATGAAGCGATACATTTACAAAATACAAAAAATCAACGATGTAATAAATTTCTACTATTGAGTACAAAAAATAGCTCGGTCACACCTTGGCTTGCGCTTGAGCCTTCCGCAATTCAGCCAATTTGGCCTCCAAAGCCAGTAAGTTGGGTTTTGGTCGCGCATACAGACGAAGCAACTGCAAGCTAATGCTGCGAATGGAGCCCTCGTCAACGTTGAACATGCACCACCAGGGTGGATTGTTTGGCAGGGGAATTCCCAGTTGACGAGCCGAGAGGAAGATGCACGCACAGGCGATAGTTTCAGGATAGTAGCGGACAAAGACATCTGTGCGGAGACTGTCATTCATGTAGTTCCTAAAAACACAAGCCGAATATAAATTTAATGATAGGGTAAACGACAGAAAATCGTCAATTAATCACGCGTAGAAACATGTTGCACACAATACTTTGAACGAGAACTACCCTCCTGTATCAAATGGATTTACCTGGACGCCGACAGATTAATCCAATAAATGAATAAGCACATTAAAGGTTAAAAAACCAGACTTAGTTTGAATCACACATTAACACACAAAAAACAGACTAGATGTAATGTAGTTGTCAGTAGACATTAACGTTTGATTAAGTTAGCAAGTGGATCTCGAGTAAAAATTGCCCTGAAAGTTAAAATAATTAAAATGACAAGTAGTCAATGATACAACAATGTTTGTTACTAAAAATGTGAAACCATTTAAAAGTAATGTACAATGGAAGTAGTATGGCACAATTACAAATATCACAAGAAATGTATAGTTAAAAACTGATTTATCACTGAAAAGTAGTTTGGGAGACATGTTGCAGATTCCTCCATGCGTTAAGTTATACTTACCAAGCTTCGGAGACATTGTCTTCTCAAATTCAACTGCACATAAAACATAATCCAGTTATTAAAACACAAAGTGAATATCCAAAGTTGTATTATAGTCCAATGGTAGAATTAAAATGGATGATATATTGTGGGAAGCATATTTTAGACAGTCTAAATTTACATCAATAACAGCATGTCAAGTATTACAAAAACTGAATAGTATATTACTTTTATGACAATTCTACTCAAATCAAATATATGACTTATCTTGAAATTACTAACTATGCGAATTAAGTTGTAACATTTTTATATCAATATTTAAATCAGGCTATTACATCAAATTATTATTTTTCTATAAATAAATCAAAAAGCATAATTCTGCATTATACTAGTAATTATTAAATTAATTAATACATAATTGGAAAAATTGTGGCACATAATATATCGATCAAATGCAGATACACACTTTAAAGTCAACATCGATCAATAATAGTTTTGTAATGTAAACGGCGCGAGTTTAACAAGTGAATCAAAAAAATATGCTAAACCAAAATCATAATCAGATAAAATTAATTTGAGTAAATCGACAATGAATCACAATATATAATAATAAATACTATCATATCTAATAAGAAAGATATAATAAGCTAAATCTGTCACATTAAAAATCTTTTAAGAAATTTTCGGCATCTGATTGCGAGTTTTAATCTTTACTTGGAAAGACTAGAAAAAACGATAAAATGGCAATACTTAAAGCTTTTGTAACTTACTTTTCGATTGCCGATTAGATATTATATTAAAATTCAGTATCTATAGTATGAAACTAAACAACCTACGCTCGCTAAATCAAGAGTAAACTCTCAATAGAATTACTGTAAAGTTATTGAACATTTATGACTGATATTTCGAGACTCAATTGTTAAACTCACAGCGTAAATGTTCAGAACACGAATAAATATGATTAAATTAATAACAGTTTTAATAGCGTTCTAGATAAGACTTTAAAATACTAGAGAAACACATGAGGCATGAATCAAATTCGACGTTTCAAATTATTAGAAGAAATCCAGTCTTTTAAATGTTCAAAATTTTACAATATGACGAATTTTCTATGTGCATTATATTTAGATCCATTATATCGTAAAGAAAGAAACTCCACCTTTACTAAGAATGGACGCTTTAAGACTAAATTGACAATGAAGTCTCGCGCTGCTGCCAGATGACCACTCAGGGGCAGGTAGGTCGTGTAGTAGAGATACAAGAGTTCATTCAATGATTTGGGTTTACGAAGAGGGGGGTAATACCAACCATCGGGAGCGAGCGGGTAGGTAGAAGGGTGGGTGTGATCCCCGACCAGACAGACAGCCAGCCAATTCGCTCACACGCTCTCCACATGTCTACCCCAGGAAGGGCTGGGTAGAACGGGAAAAAATGATACAATTAGAGAGGTAGACTTCGATTCAAGGCAAGGCCAACAAGTTCTTAAGGAATGAAACAGAAACAACTTACCAGGCAATCTGGACAAGCTTTGTGTTGCGCTCTTGCTCCAAGGCTTGCAGGTAGCAGATGATTAGCTAATAAGGGAAAGCAAAGGTTAGCGACTTGTCGAAAGGTCGGGTCGGGTCGCAACTAAACACGTGGCCAGTACGCACCAACCAAATTTAACCAAAAGGTATTTGCAACATCTAGTTTTAACTTCTCTTAAAACTATAGGACAATGCCATGTCGATAAGTATGTATTTCTGTGTAATGATGAGCTTTTGAAGTAGCATTTTGCCAACCAATTTTTAGAGCGTTTAAAATGACACACATTAAAAAGCACGCTGTGTAATCTCCAACAGATTTTAAACACTGGAAGAAAAGGGGTATTTCGACCTAAGAATATCAACTTAGTTAAAATAAAATAAGCTGATATTTAATTAAATCACAGCAGCTTCATAACATATTTCTATTATGTACTAATTAAATTAAAATTGAATATATTAAGTTTAGAAAGCAATATTTTCAACTTCTACTTTGTATATGTTACACAATACTTAACTACATTGCAAATCCTATACATTATATTATTTTTTAAACATGCTAATTAATCTGTACACTTTGCAAAATAATAATTAAAATAAGATTACAATTAATCAAAGGAGAAAATAAATATTCCACAAAGAAAATAAATGATTCTTTATTTAATCAATATTAAATCGATATTTTTTATAACAATAATTTGAAATGCTATTTACGTTCTGAAATAGATTTATCTGCCTAACCCGGAGAAAATTCTCTAAAATCAAGCTATCAACAAGTTGTGTAGAAAATCATATTTTTAACTCTTATACCATAAAATCATCTCCCCAGCCAAGAGGCTAGGGACAAAAATCAGGCGCCCCTGGTGACTTTTTAATTTGCTCTACTGATATAATATGCATATACATTTCCGTATAGCGAACTTATAAATAAAAGATATATAGAAGTGAAACATGATTTTTCGATGCCTAAAATACATATTTTAATACCACTAGAAGTTTATTAAAGTGCATTCTAATCAAACCTTACGAGGTATATAACAGCTAGAGAATCCTATTTTAAACCAGAATTTAAAAACACATCTTTACCTTATGCGGGTGTTTTCCATGTACACAAAATCCAAGTTCCTTTAGCACTCTCCTTTCAGCTTTAATAACTTGATTCTTCAGATTTATATAGTTCTGGTCCAATAACAACGACACGATAGGTCTAAAATTAGCAGGAGAAAGAAATAAGAACGATTTACAGATTTCTAGAATAAATAGAGAACGTTAAACAATATTTCGAAACTTACTTCTGCTCCCTCATAAGTCGAATATGGTGGAATACGTTGATAACATCTCTAATACGCCTCGGACATTCCTCTATTTTAGCAGCAAGAAATATGCAAGCCATTGCATAATGCTAAAATTTGGAATAACATGAAATATAGTAACATTTAAATGGAAAAATATTTAAACATACTACTTTGTTACCTCGTAAAAATGCTTCACAAATGATTTGGAATAGAAAAAACGCTGATATAAAACTTGTCCAGTTGCCATTGCCACCTGGGGAGCCTTGAGCAAAATACCGGCATCCTGTATTAGTTGACATCCCAAAATTCTCAGATCTAGTTCAGTATTTTCATCAAGGTTATCATACGAGGACGGTGTAGGATTTAATCTGTCTAATGGAATGATTACATTGTGTATAGTGAGACGAACTCCCGAATATGGCCAATTGGGATCTGGTACTGCAAGCACTTCTGAAGGCATTCTTGTTATCTTAAAATAAAAAGAAATGTCATTAGTAAGTATACTTTTAAAAAATTGTAAAATTTCGTTACAAAACTTAGTAATAGACATTTAAAGTTAATGAAGCAAATTAGAAACTTAATTAGAAGTTTTATAATTACTAATTATTAATTTGCTTTAATTGATTTGCAAAGGTTTAACTGTACAACATTGAATTAATTATGGTGAATAGAATTTCTTTTTTATTATTTAGTACAAAATTGACAGGAATGAATTTCTCAAAGCTAAATATTGTGGACAAAGGATCTAGAAAACCCATAAAACATTCTAAAACAGAAGACTAATTCTGTTACAATGTAATTATAAATTATTTAAATAATGGTTGAAATTTTTTTCTTTTTTACTACAACTATTTCCACTTGAAATTTATCTAATGTTAATTGGTAATATTTAAAAGATAGATATTATATACCAAAGCCAAGGCTGAGTTGACTAGTCAATTTGAATGTAAAACCCATTATTTGTGTTTATTGTTTTCAGAGTTTTAATTAGTGTAGTATTATTGACTTTTAAAATATAATCTATTGGTATTATTTGTTTATAATTAGAATGAATATGAGCTGATTTGGTATTATGATCATGCCTATTTTATTAGATCAATGTGTGTTCTTATAAGCAATGTAAGTTTCACATGACCCTGTACATGTAATCTATGTAAAAGTTGATTAGTTATTTGGCTAAAATCCTGATCAATGGGGGCAATCTGTATAAGTTTAAGGGTAACTATATGCTTAAATATTTATATATATTATGTAAATATGTGCTTAAATACTGTTTACTTAACCTTTATCAGAGGGCTCATGGAAATACAATAAATTATGTTGTTTATCAGGGAAGTTATAATCCAGTTTATACTTTTTTACCTAGTATAATATAAGCAATAATAGTACATTCACCAGTTGTATAGATAGATAGATAGACAGATAGCTAGAGACACAATCTGATAGTGATGATACTGAAATAGATATTGTAATAATTCCTACTGAAGGTGACAGAATAAGCAAGGATGAAGAAGAAATGCAATACAAAAAACCCCAAGAACTGACCTGACCCATGATGTGGGAAAATTGGAGGTCCATATTCAGAATGTGAACAAGCTGTCTACATAAAAGAAAAATCGCTAATGGACCAAAACTGAAAACATCATGTATCTGATAGCACTGCTCATATTTCATGCCTTGATCAGAGTTTAGCAATAATGTCTTGAAAACATGTTTGTAGACATTTAGATTATTTTTCATCAATTTGCTGACTTCCCTTACATACATTATCCTAGGAATTCTGCATAATATTTTATGTTTCCTGCAATTCATCTTATTCGAATTGCAAGTTGAATGTGTCTGCATACAAATAAAATTTCAATTTCAATATCTACTATAAGAGAAGTGGAGGTGGAGATTGGCCTTAGGCCTCATGATGCCATACAAACAACAGGTGCAATAATAAAAGAATATGGTGCAAAAATGATCAAGAGAAAGGGATTTATAGGACATACAGAATAGGGATAGATTCAGTTAAAGATAACAGTATATTTAAAATAATATATACAAGATACATAGGTAAAAATGTCACTCCCGGGTATAAGGGAGGCAGATTATACAAGATTCGGGGAAATCCATATTACCATTTGTCCAAGAAATGATGTCCTAGAAATTGAAGTTTTAAATATATATATTTATACAAGTACAGTAGGATTCACCTATATCAGCAATTTCTCTATAGTATCCACATTTTTATATTGGCCTGGCAGATATCCTATATATTTATGTCCAGAGCTCATCTATTTTGGCTTTGCCTATATCAGTAATTGCAAATAATGAGCCAGCCAATTTAACTTATGTTGTATAATGGCATAATTGAAGTATATATGTTACTTATAAAGACTTGGCATGCTATATAACTATCTGGAAATAATTTCAGCTATGCATGTTTGGCATAGTTATATTTTGTTTTAGGTTTTATGTGGGGTGCTTTTGAATTCACTTTTATAATACATTTTATATACCTGTATCTCAGAATAATTATAACAAAAAGAATGTTACCAATTTTGACAAAACTATATTTTACATTATATGATTTATGCAAACTTCAAGGCAAACAATTGCCTCACAAAATCAGACTATTATTTTGCATTCGTTTATACAATACACCAATGAATTAGAAACTTTATAGATACCTATCTAACAATCACAAAAATTGCATAAATGAATATACTAAAATTGTTGTACCTACATGATTTATTACAATGCCATGCAGTAAAATAAATTGAAAAACAAATAATATTACAAATTTTAACTGTAAATAGCCCCCTTATTACTTTGAGGAAGATGATACTTTTCATACATATATTGTACATAAATAGAAGATCTCAATTAAAAATGACTTTAAAATATATGTTGACATAAGTTAGTTGTGTGGTTATATATACTGCATATAACTATTTTTCCTAAATTTGACTGAGAGCAAGAAAATGCTTGACATTTGAAATATGTGTCAGTCTAGTAACAGTCTATCAGCATTATTTAATTTAAATGTTTCATTATTTACATAAAAAGCCTCAGATTGTCAAAACATAGGCTGAGACAGTTGATTTTTGACACATTAAATATGTTTTATGTTAATTGGGAAATTGGTTATATTATGCAAAAATGTAGATCAATACCTTCTTAGAAGATGTGCTTTTTTGGTTCTTCCTAATATACATAAACAAGTTACAGTAAATTGAAAATCCATTTGTTGGCCAACACCTCTTTTTGGTCAAAATTGCAAATTTAAAAGGGTTATAAAATCAACATTTTTTCAAAAAATATTTCTGATATAACTTATTTGTGTTTCAACACACATATATGTACCAATACATTAATTTCAAAAATTCTAAAGATATACACCAATCACCTGGACCATTTCAGCTGTAATGACCTTATAGAATCTTTCAGGTTAAGCTTTCAAAAAATGACTAGCAAGTTATATAAATGATATGTATGCTATAAAATAGTAGACTTATTTGATTTATCATGGTGCCTATAATCATACTTGAAATATTTTAATAACTCCTCACTTGAAGTAAATAACTTATTTCTGTTTTGGAAAGCTGCATTTTCATATTCCATGCAAGCACTCTTTTACTCACTATATAATTATTTAAAATCATTTAAATTAATGGTTAATTTTCATTCCCAGGTCTGGTGAAACCCAGGGCATGTTTAGCAAGCAATTGCTAAAAAATTAAACAAGCTATGACTTTGATATTCCATGACTTTTCCACATTTAGTAGGTACTTTGGTCAGTGAAAGTTTCAAGATTCTAATTCCAATAGATTCTGAAATCTGAGTTGATACTAGATAAAGGACATTCCAGGGTCTGCCCAGACCCATACTTAAAGTAGTGCAGTGGCTTATATACAATCACAAATATTTGTACATTGTGTTACATCTAGCTATGTATATCCATATAAGTATATTATATGTATGTAATGTAGGTGGGAAAGATAGTAATTATTCACTGCTCTTGGTCTATGGCTATGATATTTGTACATTGTGTAATGTCTAGCTATATCCGTAATAGAAGTCTGTAGCATGAAGATGCCCTTTGCTTACAAGAACAAGTGTGTTTATTTGAGAGTATGTACAACCACTATAATATAGTGAGAGAGATTGCTAATTATACATAAACACTTTCATGACAGTGGGGCAGTCAGTTGCAGTCCAGTCAGCCACTGCAAACATTGTGCAGTGCAGAGCCAACAATTGACAGCTTAGTTGAGGTAGCTGTTTGTGAGAAATGTAGATAGGAAAGAGAGTAAGGTGTTTTCATTGATTCATTTCTCACTGTATTGGCTTATGATATCAATCAATATCTAGAAACCTTGTAAGCTAAAAATTCAATTAGAAGCATAAATTTGAGATGATGATGTGGCAGCAGCTGTTGATCAACCAGTGGATGAAGCTGCAGGAACAGATGATTTGGATGAAGAGTTGAATGCCAATGTTCAAGAGGATAATGACAATAACTATAGAGCACTGCCGTCAGTGACAGAAAATCTT
The DNA here is from genome assembly GCA_036023295.1 of Invenusta paracnida. Classification (NCBI taxonomy): domain Eukaryota; kingdom Metazoa; phylum Platyhelminthes; order Proseriata; family Coelogynoporidae; genus Invenusta; species Invenusta paracnida. Next base: position 15,933 of record JAYRBW010116924.1, read on the forward strand.
TGCTTACCAAATGGATTACAGTGGCAGTGCCAGGAAGACCAGCAATGCCCTTAACAATTTTATTTAGGTGCCAAGACTCTTGCAACATAGTGACAACCCAATGTTATAGTGTTGTGTATATTTGTCAAGCCAATGCTACATACTATTTGCAAACTGTATATTAACATACCATTGGTTAATAGTTTAATATTTGCAAAAGGTATGTACAGCTTGTGAATGGTGTGTATAGTTTATTCTATTGATAAAACACACATAATATAACTTACAAATTAGTTTTTAATTCTTTAACTATAGTATAATATCTACATAAATACAATTCTTATACTTAGCAATATGATGAACAGCATATAAATTAAATATAATTATTTTAAAGAAATATTCCAAAATTGAAGTATTTTAATATCACTATCAGTATATTATTATCTTGAAATAAAAAGTATAATATAAAGGCCACTCCTATGGCTATTGGTACATATGTAACACACATTGGTACTAACTCACCTTTAAATATTATAATAGTGCTACATGTTTATTTGTGATATGCAAGGAGTAACTGGAAACTGCCTGGTCTCAACCTTCCTAATATGAAATATTGGTCAGTTAGAACTTAGGGTTACTGGATGTTGTAGATGAGTAATGCAGGGTTACTGGGATGTTAATATGGTCAGTTTACGCTATATGTACCAATAGAAGCTTCCATGCTATTAGTATGTATGCACCAATAATATTCAACACTATCGAATATTTATCATACCAAAAATTGAACCATATATCATATCATAATATTTATCATACTCCAACAAACACTTTCAAATAAAAAATAGTCTAAAACTAAGAACTATTCTTCTATTTTATATAGTCAAGAAGTGGGATAGCAAATGATCAAGATTTTTAAAACAAAATAATTACATTTTTAATATTCCATTGGCATTTGTCATGCCATTATACTTACAGCATAACCCAGTGCTCCTACAGTCCAAAATGCCAACTTTCAGGCTCAGCAAATATTTTTTGCTTAAAAAAAAACAAGTATTTTAATTATCCAGAATATATATATTTTTAGATAAATAGACAACTCCCTCCTTTCCACTGAGAACCATATGTCATACAAAATAAGCTATTACAGGCATGAGTGAGGCTACAACAAAAAGCCAGAAACCCATGCACAAACATATTTTGAAACACTTTTTTGGATATAAGTTAAAATAGTACTATAAAATATAATTGCAGTCATGACATTTTAAAAGTTGTATGACTTACAATGTTAGTACCTTTGCTCCTCTACTTTGTATATACAAAATGTTTTAAAATGCAGTTTAAATTTCCAAAATAATATTTTTTTAATATAACATTTCCTTTTTAACAAAACTTAATTTTATCAATAAAATGTTAATATTGTGATAATAAATGTACACATATTAATTATGAACAAAATATACAAAAATGGCAATAGTGCATTAAACAAGAGATAATTATATACAATTAAGAAACAGTCATCTTAATTGCATGATAATATAGTATGTACATTACAAAATGCTTAA
>JAYRBW010116935.1:0-17470 GCA_036023295.1 Invenusta paracnida
ACAATACAAAATATGAACTTATAATATTCATTCACAAATATTATTTCAAATCAAATGAAACAACGAAGCGTTAATTATTGTTGAACAATACATGCACGAGCTATTGCTGTTCCTCTCCTTTCCATCTCATCGCTAACTCCTACCTAACTTACCAAATCAGAAGAAGTCTTAGTTGGCTCTAACATGATTGCACAATGCATTGCTGTATAACCCATAGCCGTTTGTGCATCCAGATCAATTGGTTGTGCCTGGTTACTCAGTATTTTAATAACTTCGATATGGCACTGTTTTGCAGCGAGATGTAAGGCCGTTCGTCCATCTTCCATCTGAGAATTTATTATCGATGGGTCCTTCTCCAAGATGATGCGCACAGCTTCTCTGGAGTGCGATTTTATAAAATGAAAGACATTATTAAACAAATGTTAAATTAAGATAAATGATTCGTTCAAACGTTATCAAGTAACTTATAAATTCACACTTCCGTGTCACTAATGACATATGTCTTTGCTTTTGTTATAAATGTATCAGAAATGAACAAATAATGAAAGACATTGGATGGCAGTCTAAGTGATTACTATTACAACTTGACTATGATAGTAAATCAGTTTTGCAATTAAATTAATCTTAAACAACTAATTTAATATGCTTACATTTATCTCACCATACAATTACTCAAACGTATGCGAAATTCGAGATTAAAATCAATAAACATTAAGTATTTCAAACTAAAATAATTATGTCTAAACAATTATCGATATAAACAAATCTGGGTAATAAATAGCATGTTAATTCATATATTTTTGGCAATCAATAGAATATAAAAACAGTGCATTCTTTTAGTTTGTCTAACACATATATAAATAAAAGAAGCAATTTTTAGTTGAGTAATAATATGAAATCATGTTTCTGTATCATCTATAAGATAAGCAAATTATATTCAACGTAATATGTATAGATAAGTAAATTTATGAGCAACGATCGGATTACTTAACATCTGAATAATTGTTTTGAAAACTTAAATTGTGACATATTTAAAAAATACACATATATCATATTTATTGATTGAATACTAACGTATAATGTATAACTAATAAAGGCACGTAAATACTGATTGTATTAGAACGACCGCATATAGAATAATCGAAACATTTCATAATAATTATAAGAAAATAATTAGTATAAAGGTATAACCCACTGTCACTTCAATTAAATAACTCAGTTTATTTATATGTACCATACTTGCATTCAATTAGCTGCAGTATAAACATTAGTCAATGCTTTAATTGGCAAGAACATTTTATTAAAGAGAATCAATATTGTGTCCAATAATAAAGAAACATTTCTATTGACGCCGCTTTAATGAACAGGAAGACAAGTATGATAGTAGTTCTCATAGGTATCTCCTAACAATCTCTTATCTGGTTAACATTTACAACTTATGCTTCTACGTGAATGAGCCTATATCAACACTATCGCTTAGCGCAAGTTTAGACATGGACTGTGTGCAGTCAGTCAGAAAAGTGTAAATTGGAAAGCTGCGTTTTGGAGTCCACATTTTTTTCGCGTTACATACATATTTAAAATTTAATTTAATTTTGAATTATTTGAAGATGTGCAAGTTTGTACTCATTTCAATAAACTTGTTTAACGAAAAATATTATACACATAGTATAATATTACACATGCTACATACTACATACGCTATAGTATATAGTGAATAAGGGCTTTGTACAACACTGAAAAGTTCGTTTCAGAAAGATAGATACACTAATGAGAAAGGTCTGTATTTAAATACAAATATATTTTAATGAGAAGAAATAAATTTGTCTCGAAAGAGACAGATAAAAGAAGCCAGCAGTATATCGAAATGAAGGATAGAGAAATATGTAGGCATGCATGACCAGTGTATAAGTACAGTGAAATTCTAATAGCATCAAAATAAAGTTAAAATGATAAGTATATATAAAAAACTTAAAACTTAATTAAAACGAATTTTAATTGCTTAAAGTAATTGTTTTTATCGTATGACATCTAATAAATTTAACTTTTTAACGTCCAATGAAAGTAACATTGAAACATATTTTTCTGTAGTAAAGGATTTTGATTAATCTTTATTTTTCAGTCTTTTCGAAACGTTGCAGATCAGTACAGAAAATAGCAACGGTATGCTCGTCAATTATAAAATCTGACATAAAGAAATATTTCGTTCCGTGCATTACCTATGATTATAGTATCCAAATTGTCAGTATAGATGACGAGTGGTTGGCGCATACATGAATTGTACAAACTTTAAAATTAAAGTTAACAGAAAAAGAAATACTTCACAGTGGAAGAATTAGTGAATTTAAGTAATACATTTAATAACAATTCTCAGAATTATTGAAGAAGAATAAAAAAGATAATTTGACATGAGCTTGATGCATGACAAGAACGCGAAGATGCAGGACAAATCTGTCACATCTTATGGATTTTTATTGATCGACACAAGTGTCGTTGACACTTTTCGCTTTGCAAGAAAGCTAATGGCTAAGCTTAAGTTAAGGTGAAATTAAGTTAAGTTGGAAGAGATTTTAGTTAGGTGGTTAATAAGATAAAATCGGTTAATACAGACTTTAAAGTTGTAGGTGCAGCCACCTAACATCCAAAAGCTAAGATTAAATGAGCTCCTGGATTCAATTTAAAAATAAATAAATTTCTGAAAAATCAGCGTCGTCCTCTTTTTTTCATGTTTTATGTTCTTCAATGAAAGAATCTTAAATCGCGAATATTTTTGAAAACAATTTACTGACAGTTATTCGCATAGAATATTTACTCCATTTAAAGTTTTGATCCTGGCACTTAAAAATAAGGCAATGAATAAAGCCATTTGGAAACTATTCTTAAGCTCGGCTGTATCATGTGCCTCTACTTTAACAATGTTTATCGTTTTCTGCATGTTGGGGGTGGCGTGGGGTTATGTCGCAGCTTCCGCGTGAAGAAAGAGGATTAAATTTGGCTTGATATGTGTCAAATTAATTACCCTGTCAAATATCAAACCCGAAGTCATCAGGGTGTTGTTCATACTATTATATCAAAATATTTAGAAACAAATAAAAAAGGATCATGAAACGTATGTAGTATTTGTTTAATTTGATCACTATCGATAGTAATTGGACATTTTAAAAAACATCCGATTCGTAAATATATCTGAAAAGTAAACATCAATATTAACAAAAGACAAAACATTTCCATTTTACTTTTGACACATTTTTAAAATAAATAATAGATTAAGCTAATACAGGTGCTCGGCAACAAAATACACCTAAACTGAATATGTACAAGTTGTAGCTAGGTATGCGTATGATTTGAATACTGGTTTTATTCCATTACTTAGACTTGTTTAACATATTTGTTGATTCGCTTATAATCTACTATCAACTCTATTAATTGTCAGCGTTTGCTTAAGATCAAATGACAGTGGTCTTACTCATAGCCCTCCTTTGATGCATAATGGAGGATATTGCCCCCCTCTTTCTTGTCTGTGATAGTGCAAGAGGCTCCTTTATCCACAAGGAAACGGATGATATCCATTCTCCTGTTAAGTATCTCACTTTTTTCGATGTTCTGCATTTGGATTGGGAAGTGCGGATGCAAACATTTAATACAAGTTTTAAAAAGTGCATATATATATTAAGACAATTAAAAATATATATGTAAATATGCGTGTTCTTAAAAAGACTGACAAGTAAAACATAATTAAAATTCAAGTTATGCTTATTAAATATAAAAAAATTCGGAATAATAAAAATAAGTTCTTCAAATATATTTATATATATTTGTGTATTTCAATAAATGATAAAACATTTATTAACACAAATATTGCCAATTAGTGATAACATGTTTTTCAAGTTACTTGTTTTTGTTTATTTTATAATCAGAACTTTAATAATATGAATGTGAGATAACTGCTCCATGTATAAGCTATATAACAATATATTATTATGAAACACAGTTGCAAGCTTAGGTATGAACCAAGTAAAACTGAATTAGTTCTGTCAATGAAGCATAAAATAGATATTATTTTATTCTTTAACAATTTGTTAAAGAAACATACTACATTATTCTGACAGTCTAAAATATAATATAATATGTTATTAACTCCATATCATCGCTAACTTTTCTCCTTTTAGCCTTAACTTACCAAATCAGAAGAAGTGTTATTTGGTATGTAGAGGATTGCACAATGCATTGCTGTATAACCCTCAGCCGCTTGTGCGTCTAGATTAATTGGTTGACCCTGGTTACCATGAACAAGTTGTCGTACAGCATCTGACCAAGTTTCCATTGCAGCTCGATGAAGTGGGGTTCGACCATCATTGTTAGTAATGTTGTGGTTTGCATCCACTAGGGTTTGCAGTATTTTAATTACTTCTACATGGCCGTTAATTGCAGCGAGATGCAAGGCCGTTGACCCATAATCATTCTGATCATTTATTATGGATGGGTCCTTCTCCAAGATGATGCGCACTGCTTCTCTGGAGTGCGATTGTTTAAAATGAAAGAAATTATTAAAAAAACGACACATTAAGATAAATTATTCATTCAGCCCATATCAAGTAACTTATAAATTCACACTTCCGTACACTAATGACATACATCTTCGTTTTTGATTAAAATGTATCAGAAATAAACAAATACTGAAATACATCAGATGGAAGTCTAAGAGATAAATATTACAACTTGTCTATGATACTAAATCAGTTTTGCAATTAAATTAATCGAAAATGGCTAATTTGAATGCTTAGATTTATTTCAAAATAAAATTACTCAAACATAAGCGAAATTTGATTAAAATCGTATAAACATTTTACGTAATTCAAACTCAATTAATCCTAAATCACAAATTAATTATCGATACAAACACACCTTGGTAAAAAATAGCATGTTAGTTAATATATTTTTGGCAATCAGTAGAATATAAAAACACTGCATTATTTGTGTTTATCTTACATACATATAAATAAAAGCAACACATTTTAGATGAGTAATAATATGAAATCATGTTTCTGTATCATCTATAAGATAAGCAAATTACATTCAACTTAATATGTATAAATATGTTAATTTATGAACAACGACCGGTTTACTTAACATTTGATTACTTTCTTAAAACTAAAATTTTGACATAAAAAATACATATATCATATATATTAATTCAATACTAATGTATAATATGTATAATTAATACGAATACGTAAATACTGAATAAAGGTAATACTTATAACCCACTGTCAACTCGGTTGACCCCATTTAAATAACTCCGTTTATTATTATGTACCTTACTTGCATTCAATTAGCCGCAGTATAAACATTAGCCAAAAGCTTTAATCGGCAAGAATATTTTATTAAGGAGCATCAATATTGTGTTCAATAATAAAGATACATTTCCAGACGGCTGCTTTAATAAACAGGAAGACAAGTATGACAGTAGTTCTCATAGTGTAGGTGTCTCTCCCTTTCTCTAGAGAGTGATTTCATGCAGGTTCTGTTTTAAGTACACGCTTTGGGGTGGATTTATAAAAGAGGACTTGGCCAAAATTATGTTAAATTATGTAATAGTACATTTACATTTCACAAGTTTTTTGTCAATAGAAACGTATTTAAGCTGACATTCACTTTTTGTTTAAATAATTATATATAGTGCTAATTTATTACGTAGCAAATATTGAATAAGGTTTATTTATCAAAATTCAGCATAAATGCATATCGAAATCCAAAGGATTATAGCGACGTACCATGTAAATAGTTGGTCAGAGGGAAATAATAAAAAAATAAAGGTTTATTCAGTTGAAAATTGTAATAGAAAAGTAATGCATCATCATTGTACTCAGAAAGCTTTAGTTTGTTAATGAAAGAGGAAAATAAAGCATAATTAAAAGGATATGTAAACGAAATATGATAAGAATAGTTCGTGGTTCAGCTCTATGCACTTCTAAAATCATCTCTGAGGGTACAGAATTAAAATATTTCTTGTCCGCGTGAGCTCACTTGAGTGGATATTTCGGAGCGATGGCGAGAGCCGAGTTTTGTGCAGTACGGAACTCGTGCTAGCGCTCAATGTTTTTGGTTATGTCATGTAAAGCGGGTTGAAGTCAGCGCTATTGTCTCGAGACCATAGAGCAACACCACTTCTACTGCGTATTTGAAAAATTTAATTTTGGAAGCCTTGTTTGCAGGGGCTAGTATAAATCAGTATACCGATTTCATTTGCGAAGGCCATGTGCGAACAGCTGGATATCGTTGGCTTCTTTACGTCGTACAGTGTATCCTTCCAACTGAACATCTCTAAAAACGGCATCAAGAATGACGACGAAGAGGAATGGGGCGAGAGTATCTACTTGTAAACTACACATCCCGCCGCGTGGTCGACACTGCTTGGTAAACTTCTTGGAAGGTGAAGGGTGAGACACTATGACAAGTGATGGAAGCTGGAGGTTCTGGATATTGTTGATTTAGAGCCTGTGGGTTTGAGCAGAGCGATTAAGGAGGGAGCGATTGTGATTGTCGATCTTCTGGATACGATCGTCTATTAACGACGCTGCAACAATAGCGCGAGGGCATTCTTTGCGTTCTGAAGCGTTGTTGATGATATCCCATGCCAATTTGTTCTCTCTGCGTTGTTAGCATTCTCAAAATGAGTTGAGACATCGCCTATAAGTTTTTCTACTATGAGTTTGTGAGCGGTTTCTAGACTGAGAGAAACTTGCATTGCGTCTTCACTGTCGTGTCTCAGTCTTTTGCAAATATTCCTAAGAGTATTTCGTAGTTGACATATTTGGGAATCGTTAGTTCACATGCTTTCAAATCTGCGAGGTTGGCGTTTGGGGGAGAGATATGGAAGTGTTTTGTATGGCGTCTTCTAGATATTCTGCTGTTTCAAAGAAGTGCTCCAATACTTCATTTCAAAACGTGTTCGAGTGACATGAAAATGAAAGAGAGCCAATGTGGCTTTGTTTGTGATTTTTTATTTAAAGGCTATTTGAAGTTGAGTGAAAAAGTAATAAGAGAGTAATCGCTGAGTAGTGTCTGATAGTTTTAGTTTTAGTTTAATTTATCATTTGGCGTTGGTGAATGCAAGTTATCACCCAGCCTATACGAGATATGCGATTGCTGGGTCCGTGGAAAGTCATGTAGCAATATTAATAAAACTTTCTTATGAAGTAACCAGTAAAAATTGTTTCGAGTAAGATTTACTATGGTAACAACTTACGATCAAATTTTATCGTACGAATGTTTCGAAAATAAATCCTTTTTATCATGCAAAATCCTCTTTGGTTGTTTATAAAAATCATTTTCAAAGAAAATTTTAATTTATTAACACTGATATTAATATTAAAATTATAATTTATTTTTTCAGCCATAGTATTTGGCGAAACTTAATAATACAATGAATGTTTCGCTAAATAAACCAGTGAATCACATAGTCTAATCATTCATCATAACTATCTTGCTTAATATTTTAATATTATATTTATTACATTAATCCACTATACTACTTGTATTTTGAAAGTAATATAGTATTTTAGGATATTTTCTGTAGCACACCAGTAGCGTTTAACGTTTTCACAATGGAAAGATCGCCCAAAATTTTACTCTTTGTAAGTAATAAACTTAAGTTATTACAGTATATCTCACAGTTATCTAATGCTAAACTTAATTGATAAACATGCATTAAATCGTTTACTAAATGTTTACACTTTGCATGTATGTTATAATGTGTTTTAAAAAATTATATATTATTTTAAATAAAAAATAATCTCATTTTTCATTGTAAAACACCTGGAATCGTTGAATTGTTTAATATTAACTATTATAGCATGGTAAAAATGATTGGCAATTATAATATGAAATTTTATCAGCGTGAACACACAAGGCTATGAATGTCATGGTATAAAATAAAACTATTGATGCACCTTTCAGCGCAAACTTCAATTACTACGAAAGAATAATATCTCAACGTCTATTGTGGTTTGATGTGTAATATTGCAGTATTTCATAATTAGTAGTTTAATTATTAAACTATTATTTTAATATTTATTATCATGAGCTGTACATATGACAGTTTATTGTAAAATGTACTATTAGATATACTCGTGAATATAATACTGCTGTAATACTTTCCATATTAAAACGTTATGTTATACTACACATTATGACATAGGTGCATATTAAAATACCTTAGTACTGTAGTATTACATTGGTTTAATTATGTAATGAATACTATGGAAATAGAATATTAGTTTAAAATAAGTATTTATAAGGAATGTCTGAGAAAGTGTTTGATGCGATTTCTTTAGAATATATTTCTAACTGTTATATTGAATTTAGTATAAATTGAATGCAATTTTCAATTTGATATAATTGTTTATTTTTTAAGAGGCTTTTCAGTTTAAAACACGTAAGTTTTATTTTTCCAATTAGGTCGCCGAGCTTGCATTTAAAAGCGCGAGGAGATAGGGCCTGGCGAGCTTGCATGCTGCCATAAATCTTCAAAGGTGATCATCGGCTTTATTCTGCGGGAGCATGCTTCTTACGAAGTGGTGTGTGGAATTAAAATTGGCGACAATCAGAGGCCAATCTGGCGTTAAGCCATCGTCTGATGTAATTTACAGTCATTCATTGAAGCGTATTTTTCTTCAAGGTCGACAGTCCCTCGCTCAATAAACGTGCAGTGTAATTCTGAAGACAAGCAAATGCGATTAAAATGTTATGTTGGGCAAGTATCGCCTCAAATTGGCGTGTAAAACACGAATCTTGACCCTTCCCTGCATCAGGGAACTGGGAAATCGCCTCAGGACCTTTCTAGAATTCAAAGCCAGTGTCATACAAAATGATGACTCCTTTTCGTGAACCAAAATATCGTCTGCATAAAGTATGGATGGACCACTGGATAGCCTGCTTTTCGTGAAAACCTATTTTGAATGCTGATTCTCTCCTAGCAAACTTTCTGATTTCATTCAAGTAACAATGTTTGGTTAATCATTGACTGAACTTCGCAATTCTTGGAGGCGACACTTCACAGGCGGCATTGAGAGAGAGCAACTCCAAATATTGCATGTGTCAAAATAGCCTGCTTATATCTACACGTTTAGAGCAGAATGATACTCCAGAGCAAGAGAAATGTTTTCATTAAAGCAGTTTCAAATGTGTGGAAGGTGTGCTATATAGACGCATATTGTAGACACAATATCAGTCCATATGGAGAGAGGTGTCCCTCCGTCTCTCTAGGGAGTGGATTCATACATGCAGATCTCTCTCTAGCACCCCCTTCCACCAGGAGTTGAATTATATAAGAGGAGCTGGGCAGCGTTTGGGGTACATCTTTATAAACTGTATGTTATTAACATGGGCTCAACCGATGTGAAAAAGGATATGTAAGTTTTCACTCTAAACAACTAATATATCTATTATATAACATTGCAAAATTAGTACTAACATTGTGGTAAGATTGATAAAATTTAAAGCATATTTTAATGTAGTAATATACATTTAAAAATATTGTAATGTGAAAAAAACTTGTACAGATTTTATATGTTAATATTTGAGTGATATATAAATTAATTTTCCAAAAGTATTTCGAATTAGTGCATAAACAAAAAGCATTTTAAATTAAGGTTTACAAATTTAATTATCAGTTTTTCGTGTATACATTCATTTCGAATATACTGTTATTTTTCATACTATTAGATCAAATGAGTGTGAAAAATTTAGAAACAAATAAAAACAAGTATCATAAAACGTATGTAGCACTTGTCCTTTTCGATCAGTAGCTATAACAATTGAACATTTATTAAATTTCCGTTTCCATATAAAGTTTTTATATTACACATTTTTAAAATAATTAATAAATCAAGCTAATATAAATTACAGGTGCTCGGCAACAAAATGCACCTAACTTAAAATTTAGAAGTTGCTCTAGGCACGCTTATGATTAGATTACTAATCTTATACTATCACTCAAATGTTTTACAATATATTTGTTGATTCGCTTCTAATCTACTATGAACTCCATTAATTTGTGAAAGTTTGCTTAAGATCAAATTACAGTAGTCTTACTCATAGCCCTTCATTGATGCATAATGGAGGATATTGCCCCCTCTTTCCTTGTCTGTGATAGTGCAGGAGGCTCCATTATCCACAAGGATACGGATGATATCCATCCTCCTCTTAAGGATCGCACTTGCTGTGTTGTCCTGCATTTGGATTGGGGAGTTTGGATTCAAAACATTTAATACAAGTTATAAAAGTGCATTTATCTTTTAATACGTTTAAACATATATATGTATATATACGTGTCCTTAAAGAGTCACAAGTAAAAAATAACTAAAATTCAAGTTATGCTTATTAAATATTTAAAAAATTCGAAATAATAAAAATATGTTCTTTAAATATATTTATATAAATTTGTGTATTTCAATAAATGATAAAACTCTAAGGATGCTGTAATATGTATTGTAGTATAACACAATAATACAATACAGAGTAATACTCTGATAGAATGTTGATTTAAATATTAATTGTACTCACTAGTGGCAATATGCATACACATACACAATATGAAAAGAACGATCAATACATTATTAGAATGGAGACATTCTTCCATATTCCAATTATTACACACTAGAAGCAAAATAAGAATTATAATTGAAAATATAATTAAATCAAAAGTTTATATACGGATAATGTCTATATATATTTAAAATAATAGTATGTTAGTCTGTCAGGCTTTTCTGTCTTCCTTGTTGACCTTCGCAGATAATGACCCATGGAAGTCTCTTGTCTCAAATTAGACTGGTGCTTAGTTGATTTCTCAGTAGCTTGGAGAAATCACACGGAGCTTTACTATAATCGGCGCCCCGCTGTTAGTCTCACTATCGACGGTATTGTTTATTTCATCTGGACAAGGTGACAAGTCCCGAACTGGATATTTTATCAGGACGTAATATGGGTTGGCTTCTAGAAGGTCAACTACGTCCATCAATTGGTCATGTTAAGAAGTTCGCTCAAAGCGTCGTACTGCAACTTTTCCGTGTTTAGTTATCCAGCTGGGTATGCTATAGCCGTGTGACGAGCGTCTCTGATACGCAAAAAGCGTTCGTGTAGCGTACTTGTAGTTGATGTACAAAGGAGAGATCTTATCGAATGCAAGGCGTCTCGCAAAATAGTTTTCCATGAAGAATCACTGAGACCACGCGTCTTAAGAGCCAATTTCACTTTTTTCCAAAATTATCCCGTTGTAACATTCGGACTGGCCATTACCGATCGGATATGATAAGGAGTAGAGCGACTAGTAGCAATGACTGTATTTGCTGAAATATCCATGCACGGTATAGTGAACGGGAAGCGAGAGTATTCGTCGATTATCGTCAATAAGTAGCTATTCGAATTTGACCGCGCAATGAGCTTTTAAAATCAGGCTTATCTGTTCGAAAGGATGCGTGGCGTTTAGCAGAGTACCATTCGGGTGTTCATGAAAATTTAGTTTGTGTTCGTCACAAACACGACAATTTGCAGTTGTTGTCTACGTCATCTAGTGAATATGGAAAACTTTTTTGACAAAGTGCGCCTGTCTTTTGATACTGGGATGACACAGATTATTTTGCATTTCGCGAAGGTAGTGTCAGTACGCAGACAACATACACGCGACAAAGCGTCTGGGGCTAGATTGTCTTTCCCAAGGCGATAAATGATATCATAGTCGAAACAGGATAAGTCTATTTGCCACCTTGCAATCTTTTCATGCTTTACTTTAAACAGCTTCCTGAAGTCAAACTAAAATGACTCTGAACGCTGATCAGTTACCAAGGTGAAATGGAGTTCAAATCAATAGTGTCGCCATTTTTAAAGATATTCGACAATGGCGTATGCTTTTTTTCTATAACCTAATGTTTTAATTCACTCGAATTAAGAAAACAAGGGAAAAATGCAATTGGTTTGCTTCCTTGATTAAGTGTAGCCAAAATGCAACTTTCGTAGAACAAGAAGAAACAATTTTGTGTTTATTAAATTTTAATAGAGTAGGAGTATTTGTTTGTCGGCATATAAGCTTTATTAAACACAAAACACATCGCATTAACAGAAAGCTATTGAAATGAATGAATGGATCTAGATACTGTAATAAGTATTGTAGTATAACACAATAATACAAATCAGAGTAATACTCTGATAGAATGTAGATTAAAACGTTAATTGTACTCACTAGTTAGTAAATTGAATCAGTTCTGTCAATTAAGCATACAACAGAAATTATTTTAATTTGACTATTTGTTAAAGAAAGATCTATATGTTTTCGTTTAATGAAACATTTAAAAATGTAAAATGCTACATTATTCTGAAAACATAAAATATAATATATTAACTTATAATATCTGTAAAATATATTTTACAAATCAAATGAAAAAACGCTTCATTAATTATTATTGAAAAATGAATGTACAAGCTATTGCTGTTCCTCTCTTTTCCATATCATCGCTTATATCTCTCCTTTTAGCCTTAACTTACCAAATCAGAAGAAGTGTTACTTGGCTCGTTGTAAATTGCAAAATGCATTGCTGTATCACCTTTAGCCGTTTGTGCGTCTAGATTAATTGGTTGTCCTTGGTTACCATCAACAAGTTGTCGTACAGCATCTGACCGAGTTTCCATTGCAGCATGATGAAGGGGGGTTTTACCATCATTGTCAGTAATGTTGTGGTTTGCATCCACTTGGGTTTGCAGTATTTTAATTGCTTCAACATGGCCGCGAGATGCAGCGAGATGCAAGGCCGTTCGTTCATCTTCAATCTGAGCATTTATTATGGATGAGTTCTTCTCCAAGATGATGCACATTGCTTCTCTGAAGTGCGATTTTATAAAGTTAAAGAAATTATAAAAAACGACAAATTAAGATAAATTATTCGTTAAAATATTATTAAGTATGTTATAAATTCACACCTCCGTGTCAATAATGACACGCGTCTTTGTTTTTGTTTTAAATGTATCAGAAAAAACAAATACTGAAAGCATTGGATGGTAGTCTAAGTGATTACTATTACAACTTGTCTATGATAGAAAATCAATTTTGCAATAAATTAATCATAAACTGCTAATTTGAATGCTTACATTTATCTCACCATTAAATAACTCAAACTTTAACGAAATCTGATTAAAATAAAAAAACTTTAAGTAATTCAAACTAAAATAATCCTGACGTATAAATTATCCATATCAAAAGACCATGGAAATAAATAGCATGTTTAGTAATATATTTTTGGCAATCCGTAGAATATAAAACAGTGCATGATTTGAGTTTGTTTTACATATACATAAACAGAAGCAACAATTTTAATTTGAGCAATAATATGAAATTATGTTTCTGTATCATCTATAAGAGAAGCAAATTACATTCAATAATATGTATATATTAATTTATGAGCAACCTGTTCAATGATATGTGAACTTGTGTTAAACTTAAATTTTGAAATATTAATATATTCTGTTAGGGTTATTTAGGTATATATGTATATACATATATCATATATATTGATTCAATACTAACGCATAATGCGTATAACTAATAGGGATACGTAAATACTGACCCCATTTAAATAACTCGGTTTATTGATATGTACCTTACTTGCATTCAATTAGCCGCATTAAAAACATTAGCCAATGCTTTAATCGTCAAGAACATTTTATTAAGGAGGTTCAATATTGTGTTAAATAATAAAAATACATTTCCAGTGGCGGCTGCTTTAATAAACTGGAAGACAAGTATGACAGTAGTTCTCATAGTGTAGGAGTCTCTCAGTATCTATAGAGAGTGGTTTCATGCAGGTTCTCTTATAAGTACACACTTTGGGGTGGAGTTATAAAAGAGGACCTGGCCGAAAATTATGTAATAGTATATTTACATTTTCAAAATTTTTTGTCTATTATAGAAACGTATTTAAGCCGAATTTTTATTTAAACAATAATATATAGTGTTGTTTTCTTACCAAGCAAATATTTAATAACGTTCTTTATTAAAATTCAGAATAAATGTAGATCGAGATCCAATGGATAAAACGATGTACCATGTAATATTTGGTCAGAGAGACATTACAAAGAATACAAGACTTAATGGATGGAGGACAAGAGAAAGTAATATCACAATTAAAAAATTTAACTAACGATTTATTGGGGGCAGAATCTAAGATAGAATGAAGGGAACAGAAATTTCGTTTATGACAGAAACGGTTTTTGTTTTTAATTGTATTGTGATTTGAAGGATTTTGACGCGCACGGAATAAAGCTGTATTATGAATTCAATAGGGACAAGCGAGAGAAGTTTATGATTTAAAGATAGGTATATTTAATTTTCGAAGCTAAGAATCCGGTACTTAAAATACGAACAGCACGAAGAAATAACATTGGGCGAGTTTAATTTTAATAGAGATTGGTTGAAAGGAATTAAAATGCACATAATTATTGGAATACGTTTCTTTACAAAAATCTTGCCTGAATTTTAAAAACAGGAAGGTTTTAATAATTTAAACGTAAAGGAAAGAAATACAATCATTATTTTCCCATTCATGTGTAGAGTAAATAGTAAATAGTAAAGTAATGATGAAATTTAAAAAAAATTAAAAGGGAATTTACATAAAAATCATTGCTAACAACAGCTAAAATATCATAGAGGTATCTAACCCAGAAACAAGGTTTATTACCTGAAAAGCGAGAAATTATTTCCTATTAAAAGTGTTCAAGAAATAAATTAGCTAAGTACTTTGACACTCTTCTCTCTGTATATAAGATTTTGTATTGCTGCTTTTAATATTTTAGGATCATGATTATGATGTGAAGCTACATGGAAAGCTCTGTAAATGTTTCCAATACATTTATTTTAATTACTTTACAATTTGTCAAATGGTTTTTACTTTATACTTTCCTTCATGTTAATGTTATTGATGATTGGGTGAGGGATCTTGTTTGTAAGTGATGTACTTATTTAAAGATATTTTAGGGTTAAGATGGATGCCGCTTTTGGTACACCAGTCTTCAATGTGCTTGATTTCATCTATTGTGTATTGCATCTATTGTTTTTTGTTGTGTTAAACAGGTGTCAAACAGATAAATTCAACACATAAAAAATATGTAATTCACAAATAGCTCAAATTTTCCAATTTCAAAGTACGTTTTTATGTATCTTGAGTTAATTGGAAATGAAAGGCCCTTTTGTCGATTAAATCTGTTTAATATGTGTGTACTATGTTAGTCAATATCAGTACTGTGATTCGTCTAGCTAATTTTTTAAATTTCTATTGTTTTGCCATAGATGTTGAAAACTGTAGTTTAAGTGTAAAGTTACGACATTAAATGAATAAGCCATTTTTTTCTCACATTTAGTATATAAAAACTACTTCAATATTATTCTATATCATTTCCCATCATTTGTTTCTAATATAAAAATCACTAATCAGTGCTAATAATAAATCTGACAATAATAATAAAAGCTTGTGTTTTTATAATATCGCGAACAAATTATGATATATTTCGTACCTGTATAGAACATTTTGTTAATTTATATGTATTAGAAATGCAATTTTAAATTTGTCAATATACTAAATAACATATCCTCTTTATAATATCATCATAAATGTAAATAGCATCAACACGTATGTAATATGGAAGCTAATAAAATCCACTAATACATGCAATACTTTGTGTAAAAATATATTTAGCATGATGTTTGTATTAAAAAAAAAAAAAACATAATACTTTGACAATCAAACCGTTTATATTTAAGAAGTACAGGACGTTATTACGTGATCTTATGTACTTATATAGCCACGTAATATACGTAGATTCCAATTAAAAATAATAAAACGTATTTTTCATTTGTAATACTTTAGATTCGCGCTTTTAAAGCAAGTATTTTTCATGTATACATAATCTGCATTTAATCAATCAATACTTAAAAAAGTCAACCTAAAAATTAAATAACGGCTTCTTTTAAGAAAGCTTCTGGTTGGTTATCCTCACCCCGGTGAGCGCCAAGTTGATGGCAAGAATGCTTGTGAACAGATGTATTATTCAATGGAGAAGGAGGTTAACCCTTGGAATGCTGGTTTTCAAAGAGGCAAGGAGACAGGAGCAAGTCCTAAGATTGGTCCATGAAGTTAGACTGATGGAGAGACTGATGGATGAGTGGGTTCCAGCAGTGATGGTGAGATGATTCGCGAGTTTCTTGGAAGGCATGCAAGCGAGGGTCCGAGTGGGGAATGGAAGGAGCAAGTGGAGAAGGATGCAGGAAGGACTGCCACAGGGAGTGGTGAGCTCACCAGCCTTGTTCTTTATCTATGCGTATGAGTGGGACGGCATGGAGGAGGAAGGAGTCAACTACAGAGGGTCTGCGGGCGACGTCACGCTGTGGGCGAGTGGAAGAAAGCTGCAAGAGGTTCAGGAGAGGATGTAGAGGGCTTTGGACAAGGTAGAAAGATGAGCGCTGAAGAACAAGTTCGAGCTGAATCCGACAAGTCAGAATGCGGATGTTCTAGGATTTCTATGGTGACCAACGAGACGGCTAAAAGAGAACAGAGAGGCGACCCGAAACGATAAATTTGAGAGAAAAAGGGAAGAGTCAGATTGGCAGCGAACAAAGGTTGGAGGGAACAGGCAAAGAAGGAATGTAAAAAGATTCTGCCGTTGAGTCAGGGACGAATTCAAAAGCAGGAGATGAGAGATTTGGCGCAGTATTGCCGAATACGGAGTTGAAATATATGAAAAGTTGGTGGAAAATGAGGACTAGAAGGGGGACCAGGAGAGAGTTAGGTAGACTGTCAAAACACAGGAAACGTAAACCCGATACAATTTTAGACTATAATGCAACCAAGTACGGCGTTGACAGTTTAGATCAGATTTCCAGACTTTATTCGTCGAAATATGCAATTAGCGTTGGCTCTTGGCTATATTTTAGAACTTGCTTGATCTCTCTCTCTCTATGTTCTGGCGCTTTAGTGGTCGCGGGCCCTAAAGCCGATGCGTCCCAGGAATTGAAGCACTTTCTCGGGTTTTTCGTTAATGATGCTGTTGTAAGGTAGTCTTCCCATGATATTATAGCATTCTCTATCGTAGAGTGGACAGTTGAAGAGGATGTGGGCAGTGTCCTCAGGCATGAGGCAATGTGTGCAGTTTGGGTTGGTTATTTCCCTATGCTATGGAGAAACGCTCATGGAGATGAGGTAAGTCTCCCGACTCTGACTTGGTGGATTGTGACTGCTTCTTCATAGCTGTGGCTGTTGATGAACTCTTTCTTGGCTGGTCTAGATTAACAGTGTTCACGGCGCCAAGTGCTGCCTGCCAAAGTCTTGACGGTGTAGCCATCTTTTCTTGAGGTTTCGTGCAGCGAGCTTCTTAGTGACTTCTAGGTCAATGCAGACTGAAGATTGGTCCACTTTGGCAGTTCTGTTGG
>JAYRBW010116946.1:2762-17469 GCA_036023295.1 Invenusta paracnida
TGCTGCCATATCTTAGTGGTTCATGTGTACATGCATTAGCCATAGTTATTCCAATAAGAGAGAACATATTTAGCAGTGCTGCCATATCTTAGTGGTTCATGTGTACATGCATTAGCCATAGTTATTCCAATAAGAGGGAACATATTTAGCAGTGCTGCCATATCTTAGTGGTTCATGTGTACATGCATTAGCCATAGTTATTCCAATAAGAGAGAACATATTTAGCAGTTCTGCCATATCTTGAGATTTTCTTTTATTTTTTGTGATCATGAAATTAAAACTTTTTTGTAAGTTTTTGGGTGCATTTTATAGAAATAATAACTAAAACGGTGACTTTCTGTACTATGAGAGACAGTTAACGCGTTGACAGGGTTCCTACTGAACTGGAAATCTTGGATTTTTCAGGAAATTTAGGTCGGCCTGGAAAAGTCGGGGATTTTTATTAAAAGTATTTTTGGTATATAAACGATTAACTTATAGTATAATCTTTGTTTAATATTAAGCTTCTGCTAAGATGAATAATTTACTAAATTGTCTTTAGCATTAATTAAATATTCTATCCTTATACATAACATATATATTTATAATTTTTGACGTTTTCTTTGGAAAGTATGACCATTATGGATGCTAAGGTGGGTGCTATGCATGACATTATACATCCTTTTATGTATATGTGTGCTAGTAATTGAGTACTACCTAAATGTTTGACTATTTATGTCACCCAATGTCTTCTATTAGTTTACACCACATAATATTATGTAGTGTATGTTTATATTCAGACTATACATATATTATATAGCCTGAAAATAAACATCATTTCACGGAAGTAATATTTTTTCATAAAATTGGACACATTCTTCTGGCTATATTTTCTGAGACTTTACTTTGACCTGTGGCAGTAAGGTTTATAGTTTTTTTAAAGTGAAACAAATATTTTGTATGTTTTAAAATGTCATAAAAAACCTCTTATATGAAAGAAACCACTTTTCAAAATTCTTTAAAATATATTACGATTTTTAAATTTATTGACTAAAGATAATCATCGTTTGATCGAAGCATAACAACGCATAAAAGTATATAGTTTTATGCTTTATCCCCTCCCTCTTCTCTCTCATTGGTCTCACAGTGGGTCTGAACCCCGGTCCTCAGGACGGGAATCCCGGACCACCCCGGCCCTGGCACGTCCCTCGACCGTAGTGAGTCGTCATAGCAACCATGTGTCACCACCGGTTGCGCCTCTGATAATTGCCGCCGAAGAGAGAGAGCGAAAGAGAAACATATCCCAGTCCTCAACTGAGCAGTATACATCCGGGGGAGGGGCACCAAGGGGAGGACAACAGCACTCGTATCGTGACACATCGTCGGCTGAAAGTGATGGCGGGAGTCATGCCTTCCGGATGGAGTCCAAGTCGAGTCTGCAGCAGAGGCTTAAGGAGGTAAGAGAGATAACACTAACGTATAGGAATAAGCGTCTGCGAATACTCTATCTTGTACAGATTATAGCATATTATAGAATTAAACGGATTGTAATAGACTGTTTATTATTGATTTCAATCAATTTAATTGTTTTCTCGTAAAACAATGTTATAATTGAATCCTACGTGTTTCGCTTTCGCTATTATATTATCATGATAGAATGTATACTACAACGATTGTAATACTGATTAAAAAAGAAACCCTTACTGATTATAATGATAGCTTTAAGAGGGTCTTGAAAAGTAAAATGCTCAGTTTGTGAATAAATATGATAACTTTTACTATTTCCCGGATGTGTATTATTGGATGATTCAGTTAACTAATTTATGATTACATTGCTTTACTGTATACTGCGTACACTACAAGTTGTGTAAGTTTTATTAAATGTATTAGTAATATTATAATGAAGGTGTCCGTGACCAGCAATAACAGGGATAACCCGAGAATTTGTAATGCACATGAAACAACACAATTTTAAGTGGCAACATTAAACTCTACTCGCGGTTTGATAATAGTATGCTTGTATTTTTGATTTGTCTCATTATTTTATGTATTATGAATATAATTTTTTGTTACACTATATAATATATGCTATTCATATGTTGCTATATTGAAAACAAAACCCTTGAAGCTGCCCGTATATCCAGCAAAGTTTTTGACAATGCAAAGAAGCTTCTTGCTGTCGTCGTCGATAAACTGCATTTTTTAAATCAGTATCATTGCTTTTGGAACTATTTCTGCCTAGATTTCAAACAGCTACCTTATTATTTCCACATTTATGGAAAGTAAAGTGTTATTTTATTCATTATCGTGTTTGTTTGTGAAATCCCATGTCTTGAAAGATGCCAAACATAATATGTTAGCAACAGATTTCTGTGAGGTTCTGGCGGACAGCATGAAGAATTTTCCGACATCTCAAAAAATAGTCTACCATATCGTATAATTGTGTGCTGGAAGTCCATTAAATATTCAGCTGACTCCTCCTAAATTGTTGACATCAGTACGCTCGGCAGGGAAGAGGTATCGGGTCGCTTTAGAGGAATCACAGTCTGCAGATCGTGTTGAAAAAGAGTTGATTGGCAAACTATTGAATAACTAAATTTAAAGTTATAAGTTGTTGTATTGTGTTTTATAATTCAAAATGATTATTATTAGTTAATTGAGTGATAGATAGGAATCTTAAAACGCGCGACTTTTGCTAGAATCATTTCCTAGAGTAATTGACCATAAATGGTATTCAATGTGTTATAATGCGTTGCACTGTGCAGCAAGAAATGCTTATTGGTATCATGACTGTCTCTGTGCAGGCCTTGGACGAACGAAAGCAACAGACGGCTTACAACTACCAACTGCAAGCTCTCTTCGACCAGTTGTTGACAAAACACGCTCTTGCTGAGGTGACTATCGACCAACTCCGCTTGGGGAGCAGGCCCAATGTCGACGCTCTGGCTACCCCACGTCGTGCTGGACGGAGTAAAGTGGACGAGCTCAGATCACGGTCAGTCATTCCCAGCGGAAGATAGATTCCAAAAACAAATTGGGACTATTATTTGGCGCGAATGGATGTTAAGAATATCTAATCGTTTATTATATTGATGTATACTTATGTTTAATAAGTTTGCATCATAAACTATATTCCATAAAGAAAAACTTTGAAATATAAGTATATATAAAAGCCATTATTGATTCAAAGGATGTATTCTTTTAAATTAGAAAAAAACATCTCGTATTTCTCAATTTCTTCAATTAATAATACTATTTAATTTCTTATTATATCATAATAAGCGATAATATGTATGTGCATTTATTTGATACACAACTCTATTACGGCATATTTTATTGTGCAGGACTTTTTATTCTATTGTATTGTATTTAGCTCATTTGTTCTTATATAAATTAATTACAATATAATTCATTAAAGTAGTTTTAGTACATATTGTAATTAAATTATTTTTAATATTATAAAAATTATGAGTATGTATTCAGTGATCCTATAGTGATCCTAATTCAGCTACATCATTTAATTATAATTATGATTAAATGGTATAGCTGTATTAATCATAAATAATACAACCTGTCATTTTGGATTAGAATTTTAACTTCTATGTTTAAAACTGAGTAGCCACTGTGCAAAATACGAAAACACGCGAAATGAGACACACTGCCTTCTAGGACCTCTGTATTGTTGGTTATAGAATATCTACACCTTTTTATAGATACTTGTTCATTCTTGGCTTCGTGATATTCTTGTGGTATCTGGTTTTTATTATAATCTCAGACTAGAGTAATAATCATAGAGTAAATCGATTACATTTTATATTTTAAGCATTTTCTAAGGTACTTTTTTTAAATATTTTAACCTAAAATTCGTGAATTCAAATAAAAGTAAATCTTTACTTTATAATGTAAATCAGTCATTTTTTTCTGTATACTGATTGCATACAAACTTTTCTAAAGTTTCTATTGATTTATTTAATATTTTGTTTAAAACTAGTGCTTTGTTGTAATAAAACTATATCTTTTGTTTTGCAAACATAGTTAAACATTTGTGAAAACAACAATATTATTTATTGTATCGTATGCCAAGATTTTGAATGATTTATATTTCTCATTTGAATCATTTCTGTATTTCACATTTTCGTTTTTAAAGTATACATTTAGAAGAATATATTATTAAAAAATATTTTTACTTACTAAAATAATATTTTTGACAATAATTATAATTTATTATTTGTGAATACAATAATTGCTCTTGCCTTTTATATCTACAAAGCTCAAATATATAGAGAGATAGATCCAAATTGCTTCTCCTAAGAGCTCTTTATTATACTATAATAATTCCTTTGAACTTTCAGGTCGGCCCAAGCCCGGCCAGTTACCTCACAGTCAGCACGAGGTTTGGGTACGGACGATCAAAATATGTTCCGATTCTCGTTACAATCCGATTCTGAGCATCTTTTGCAAAGTATGTTTCCTTCGATGAATTAATTGCTGTATTTCCCAGTATTAATATCTATAGTATGGAGGGGGTGGAACTAAATAATATATTGTATTAAACAAATTTTATATACTGTACGCCAATATATTAAGTGCTTGTAGTAAAGCTATGTCGCTCTTATAAATAATGTAATAACGTGTTTTCTCAAATGAAAATACTTATATACGGTTAGAATATTTTGTTGATATACTGATTGGTGGAGTATAGTATTCAGTATTCCAAGGGAGTACGACTTTTCATTCGTGATTTAAACTCTTTATATTGCCAATAAAATAAGTATTTCATAAAATTACTTTAAGATTACTTAATGTTTATATTTTAAAAACTTGGATTTATTCTTAAAATAATATGTTAAAATTTGTCAGATTAATCCAACCATTGTTTTTTTCTCTTTATTTTTACTCAACCATAATATAGACGTTCTAAAACTGTCACGATTAGCGTGCTTGTATAAAGAAAGATATGATAAATGTGTGAATTTGATATAGCATAGTTTTCTTCAACCTATTATTATATCATTTCATTAATATTTTCAATTTGTGTAATACTTTTTGTTTTGATATTTGTGTCATTTTGGACTGCATTTAAATAGGTATTATTCTTACGCTATTTTGGTTGGATACATTATTACTTTTACAGAAATTCATTACTTTAATTCTATTATTAATATACATATTTACACAAACCCATTGCTTTTCATAGTATGCACTAATTTTCATATTGTCAACCATATCACGTTTTAGAATGTTTTTTACTTATAAAAAAATAATGTTAAAATGGAGACTTTAGCGGTTGAATAATTATTATTTTGCAATACTGATATAATGCAGCATTGAAGTTTATTATAATACCTGTTTGTATCAACGTTCAATAAATTGTTATATGCACACAGGATATATATTATGTTCAAAATCTGCTTTCGTTTGACGCTTTGTATGTCACAGAGGGGCTAAACTAGCTTTATGTATATAATGTCAATAATTTGGAATCCAATTAAATTAAAAATGTTATGTTTTAATAATACAGGTATAATAGAAATGTTTTTTAAATGAATATAGCTTTTTGTCAATGACAATCCGAATGAATGTGTCAACAACGGGAAATTTGATGTTTTTAAACATGTGTCTTATAACTGAAATTATCGTATTTATTTTGCCGAATATATACGTTAACTGTGTGAAATTCCTGAAAAAATCATATTGATACTAGTTCCCAATAATACGATGCATCAAGTATGCGTCGTGTTGTCCAGCTCACAGCACATACTATTACATTGAACTGGCATTGACCCATGACACTCCAGATGATCGTGGCCCAGTGCCGGGAGCACCCAGCCAGCATCATGGGCACAAGGGATACCACTCCCACCGCTCCCTGCCGGGCACCCCTCACATCCTGCAAAGACCCAATCTGGAACCCTCAACGAGCTCCTCGCCGTACTCCTCCCGCTTTGCAAACACCGATTTCGGGCCGGGCTGGGAGGGCGCCAAACTGGCTCTCATGTTTCGCATGGCTGCCTTCCAGGACAACTTGGAATCCCTTGATCGCTCGGTCACCTCGTGGCGCAGTTCCGAGGAGAGTGGCAGTGAGAGTGGCGGGACAGGGATGGCACCTGAGGACCACGAGGCTCTTGTTGAAAACATGCGCCGGGACTTCACTCGGATTGGCGTGGAACTGCAGGCTGCGAGGGAGCTGTATGCCAGAGATCACACCCACCAGGGTGGGTACTTGTTGCACGCTCCAAGCTGCTCTAGCCTAGCAAATGCTACTTATTGCATTCCTAGAATATTCACATCTATAAAGAGATTTCAAGTAATTAAATGTTTGTCTGTAAGACATATTTTCTCGCCGTTTTTACGTGTGTTCCGATTATTAACATTTTTGTATTATTGTATTATAAATTATTATATAATTATTTTAAGTCAGTTGAAACACATCCTGTTGCTACTTTTTATGAAAAACAAACTGCCAACTGCGAGAAAGAAAGACACAGAACGAGGAATAATCATTCAGATTTATACCAAAGTCAATGATTCAAATTGTAGAGATAATGCATACGTTCATTAGTCAAGCCTGTAGTTGTCGTAAAGTTGTTCATTTTATAATAATATTTGTTATCCAACTATTATATTCACATGCACATTATTAATTTTAATATCGTACTTCCCAGTTATCAAATGTTTGATGAAAGGGTGCAGAAAGTACAGTGCAAATAAATATAGTAGATTATGGTCTGTGAGAGATTATGTGATAAATTATTTGAATAAAGGCAGTATTCTACATCGATTCTACATATTATTGTGTACTCCCATTTAGTATTGCAATCTTCTGGTGCGAGCTTTACCTTCAAAGCAGATGCACGGATTGTTGCATGGTGAGAGGCTCTTAATAAAATGATTTAAAATATGTCTCTCATATTATGACATGGCTTTCAGGTGGTGCAGCGGACAGCGCAGAGGACGGCTTCGACCCGAATCATGGTTTGGAGGGCGATCTCTTCCAGATGGGCATGCAGCTCGACGAGATCGAAAACAATGTCCGGAGCAATCTTCGTTCGGCTAAGCGACGCACCCCCTTCCGCACGCCATCTCGACCGCCATTGGCTGATGCTGACTCCACTGTAACCCCTGTTCTGACCAATCAGAAGTTCAACCTGCTCAATCGGTCGATTGGACCAACTAGTGCCAATAGTTCTCCTCTGTTTAGTGAGTTTCGGCCTACCATATAAATACCCTTCTTTATTACAAAGAGGGTTCACATATTTTCTAATTTAAAAATGAACTATATTATTTTATTTTTATAGAATTCTATTGGTTCAAAAATAATTTAAAACTTGCTTAATTTATTGATTGATTTTTGAGTCTGCTGAGGCCGCTTCTGTATTAAGATTATTTTTAAGGACACATATTAAGACAAGGCTATAATGTAATATAGTATAAATTTAATTTAATATAATGGGTTACTTAAAAGTTAATATAAGCAGTAAAAATAAAGTTAAATTATATGTTTAAAAGAAAACGTTCATTTTATGTATCAATGCGTATTAGTTAAACATTTTTTTCGTTTTCGTAAATAGTAAAATTATATTAAGCAAGACAATTTTATTGCAAAATATAAATCAACATGATTCACCTACAGTAGTATGCTTTGACTTGTTTTCTGTCATGAGATATTGAACTAGCTTTAACTTACATAACTAATATAAGAAGCTTTGTCGTTATACTTAATATTATAATAATAATCTTTTTTTATTATTCGATTTCAGGAGCTGGCAAGAGTCGCACAGCTGAAGACGCCCCTCTAGAGCCTCGCTTAGCAGAGAAAATGGCGGAACTAGATGATCGATATATTGAATTAATGGGTCGATACAGCACAATAAAAGAGCTTTCCAAGAGTCCGGGGCACAATCCAATTATAGAAAATCTCATGACAGTAAGCTAACTATGTTTTCTAATTTACCTTATCTTTAATAAATTGCATTTCCCCTTTAATATAATGATGTTTTATAATACGTCCGTGATCCAAATGAATAAATAGTTTATCAATACATTTATTATAAGTATTTACTTTTTACCTAAATATATTAAAGCAGATATGCATATATTTACTACTTAGTTTATTTAGTAGTAGCATATAAATTTATATCATATAGTTATATATATTTACAAAAATGTACTTTGTTTTTTGTCTAATTTGTTCCTAGTTGAGATGGAATTAAATATTATACTCGTATATATGTATTACTACTTATGTTCTATATTAATAGTATATCAATTTATATATTATAGTTAAATACACAATTTATTTGTATTCTCATTTTACGTAGCTTTAAATGTTAGTTTAAACATAGTTGAAAAATGTAAACTATATAATATTATGTTGTTTAATAATCGCTGCATACTTAAATTGTGTTGCTTAAGTTTGTAATAACGCATACGAAACATACGTAGATTGGATTAAATTATTATTTCGTTTACAGCTTAAAGTATATAAAATCTTATGCGTTATCTAACTTGCATAAAATACAAACATAGCATTAATTATATTAATTTCTGACCAACGCAGATTAGATTACACTTTGTTTTAACTATTGGCGCACGAACAATGTATATAATATAATTATATATATCGATTATATTGATTATATAGATTATATTGATTAAAATTCTATTTGATTTGTGTATAAAATATATTTGAATTATTTTTCGCTATATACAATTGTTAAATTAAATTAAAACTGCAGACTGTATAATTTCAAAAACATTTTTTTTATCTTATAAATAGAAATAAAACATTGTGACGCGTTCTTTGGGTTCTTGTCGGAGAGTAGATTCCATAATATTTAAAAAGATACATTGATGAAAAGAGAGGTTACATCTAAAGAAGAAAGAAAACGATACTGCAACGGTGTTCTGCGTATTTCAGAAACAAACTAAAAATGTCTAATATACAGGTGTCCGTGACCAGGAAATACCAGGAAATTAGTGATAAAACCGTGAAAAACCTAGAAGTGTGAAAACAGAAGGATTTGACGCATTGCATGCAAAAAGATTCTGTTTGAAGACTAATTACGAGGCTTAAGTCCACTTGATTGTGAAACAAATGCCTGCTCTTCGAAAATATATTGATTAGATAAAACTTCCGTTTCATCTAGATATAACTTAATTCAGTTTCAACCAATTTTAATGTTTTATTTCTATTATACTCACTAGTTATATATCAATAGTTATTTTTAATTCCTTGAATTATCTGCACTAGAATTTTGACTATATAGTATATCTATGGAACATGCGTTCTTTAGGGATAAATTCTTTCCTATTTCTACGATATTTTAAATAATATTACTTATTATTATTTGCGTAATTATAGATTACCATTCAACTTTTCTGCGATTAGTTCGTTTTTTTATGTATACAACTTTAAATCAATCAATATGTTTTATGTAAGTCCTCTTGAATTAAATACTTGTTATAGATATATATTTTTATAATTTTCTATTAATTAATTAATTAATTATCAGTGTTGTATAATTTGCGTATATAATTAGTGTTCGACCGAGAAATTGGGATTAAGAAATGCTCTGACACCCTGAATATAGCCGTAATGAAGAAGTCAATTCTATATAGTGACATAGACTTCACTATCTCAAGTTTCACTTTTAACTGTGCATATATAATACATTTTATTACTGTATCCCTAGTTGAAATTATCTCTAAGTTTGACCTAAATTAAATTTTTGTTTTTTATCATTAGCTCTTTCAGTTATAAAATAATATGTCATTGTTTGCAGTGTTTTAAATAAAAACATAATTTGGTATAATTAACCAGTTTAAGTCTTTTCATTTTGTTTTGACATCAATAACGAATAATCTTAATTATGAATATAGAAATAACATATATTCTTTTTTTACCACATTTGTATACCTCTAAATTCAAATCATATTCCAAACAGTAATACTTCGTCTATTATCTAACTTAAATCTTGTGAAACATAGTTTGGGATTTATTGAAAATACTATAGAATTCAACATTTGCAAAATTTTATATCAGTTTAATGTGTTATATTAGTATTACATTAGTTAAGAAATATTGAATAATTTCAACATTTGAAAAAATAAGCTTTAAGTAAAGTTACTCTTTAAAACAGTAGACTGAGTATCCTTCAGCCTAATTTGTTTACACACAACTATGTTTCTATAGCAACTTCGCGGGTTGGCGGTGGAGGCTCAGGGCATGTCTGACGTCATCAAGACCCCCGGGGACCTGGAGGACCAATTTAACACGGATGGCGAAGCTCAGGATTACCCCCATGAGGATCTAGTAGACGCTGGCAACACGGGGGATAGGAGAGAGACGGATGACATCATACAGATGCTCGACAGTCGATCTGTGGAAAGTAAGCACTTTTGTTGGTTTATTCTAGAAGTTATTGCAGGGGTGTTTATTCAATTAGACGCTTCATTAACACAATAAATACGATTTGAATATTCAAAATATGGATTTAAAGTTGTGAAGTGTGTCATTATGTAATACAACTGTGAAGTTACAACATGAACTTATTAAAGTATTCAAATACACAGGGCTTATAAAAAAGATGAAACATATTAAAGTACACACTCGTATATTAAATGGCTGTGACACCGAACTCGATTGGAAACTCTATTGGGAACTCTATTGTTACTCCATAGCTTGGCAAACCTTGAAACTAATTCCTATTAACGCAGATAATTAACGAAGTAATTTATACACTGTTGTTTTTTACATTTTATAAATGCCTATATTTATCATGTTCTAATTAGATTGTGTTATCCGATATTATACAAGTTATACATCTGAGCGTAATTCTTTCACCAAAGTCGGTATTTCATTATAAATTCACAACTTAATGAAGGTAAATATTTTAATAACGCCATTATTAAATTTTGTATTAGTTTGACAAACAAATACGATTCGTGTAATTATGTCAATAGATGGACAGTATTTTTATGTTATTCTCTTTCAAATTTTATTTTTAACTACATTTTTAGAATAGGAAAGGTTATTAATATGCATTAGAATTATCAAAACTACTTAAATGTCTAAGTTATACAAATTTCCAATGTATTCTCTTCTTTGTAATACGACTATTTTAACATTGATCAAATTTCTTTTTAGTTTTAAACAATACTGATTTTTGTGTTGAATTTAATACACTCATATAATTATTATTCGCAAAATCAGTAGTTGCTAGTTTTTATGCTTTTGTGTGGATTTTTGAAGCAGGGTTTTACTCATTTGTTGGTTAGACGAATTTTCATAGCAGACTCTGCAAATTAAGACATTGTTTGCACATTCTTGGGAGGCTCGGCATTGTTATCTTATTGCATATTTTTGTTTTTAAACTAAACTCTGTTTTTATCGTTTATAACTTTAAAGGTATTTATGATGAAGCTGGTTAATTGATTTTTGATCATTTAGAAATTACGACGAAAGTTTTAAATATTTTCTTAGTTTGAAGAAATAATGTTGATTATAACATTGTGTTCCATTTTAATAGAGTAAAAACGTATGTCTGAACAAACTTTGCTTTTTCTAAGCTATCGTTGTATATTGCATTGTATTACTTAAAAGTCAAATATGCTATTCTCTAGTATATTCTTATTTTACTTAATAGAAGTGTATAAATATTTTGATTTTAATAAAAAGTTTTCCTATAATATATAATTACAACATATAAATGTATATAATTTCATATTGTATTTCATTACATCCTGCTTTTTATTTATATCTACTAATTTTAATTAAATCTTCAAAGGCAATACTTGTCTTATGAAAACTCGAGAATTAAGTATTAATTTAAAATATTAATTAATTAATTCTATCTTCCTTCTTACCTAATACATCTATTAGTGTCTGAAAGTGTGGGTAATGTGAAGCTTCTACAGTTTAAGTGCGCTAAATATGATATATAATAATGTTGCAATGATTCGTCTTTGTTTTGGATCTACATACAAAACAATTTTTTGAACTGCATTTTAGCACATCTTATTTTATTTGAATATAACATAATTGGTGTATATAAGATTGTTTAAACTTATTTTGCATTTTTTAATAATATATATTTTTTATATTTTGTTCCCATCTCTCAATTTGTATAAAAATAGGTTGCAATCACAGTAGATTACCAAGTTTTTCTACGTATGCCTTATTTGAGTTTATTTTGTCATCCTTTTCCTGATCCAACGGACAAAGTATCTAATTGAAGTTTTATGATATCTGTTTGTAACTATAAATAATACATACGAGTGAGCTATCTTTGAGGGATACTTAGGGGAGTAAGAAAAGTTTATGTAATATATATATATGAAGCATAAGAAAAAAAACTACTCTCGTTGAACGAAAATCAAATATGTAGATTCTAAAATTTGGACATTGAATGTTCGTTATTTATTCTACCATTATATTAATATTGTTGTTTCATTATGCGGCCAACTTAATAATTTCCTTTACAATTACAATAGCACACATCTTAAGCTTTATAAGAAATTTCTGTTAACAACTATACAACTTTCGATATGAAGTAAACTTCTACTTGCTACAACCACGAAATTTCTGAATACTTACAAATATTTGGTTTAGATTCAAGCTTAATTATATACTGGAAGCACGTTATTACTTTGTATTTTACCTTACTGCTAATGCTAATAAACTTTTAAACTAAAAATTGTAACAATTCGAGAAATATTTAAAATATTTCTTATGATGCAAAAATTTACTCTAAGTTGCTTTAGTATATTAAATACCTACTTCTTTGATTAATTTTATTAGGCCTGTATTAGAAATGACAGATTATTTTAGTTTTATATAATAGCTTTGAATTAATATGTTTTAATATATACCGCGTAAAATATAAAGTATATTTTTAATCAGAAACATATTTTTAAGTCACACAAAATAGTTTTGTTATGAGTAGCGTAATTTTCAAGTAAGGTTATTTTTATAGTTAGTGATTCAATTATATCATTTAAGGCTTCTTTTTATCGGACGAAAATTTATATGACATTTGTTGTGATACATCTTAGAGTAAGGATATACGGACATAGTTTGAACCATAGAGTAATTAAACACAGTGATTTCACTCTTATTGATTCCGTAAGATAATTCTTTTAAAATGATAACAGCATAAATTAATATATATTTGTACTTTTAATGCATTAGAAATTATAACCAAATAGTAAATTTAGTCGAAATATTAACTTCGTACTAGTTTAAAGAAATGTTCATAGAATACAACCGACTTTATATTGACGAAAGTGTACAGCGCGATGTATACATGAAATCAAGGAAAGTGAAATCTATGTCTTTGATTACTTACTCTATGGTTTCAACTGTTACAGATTTCAGATTATGGAACTAGCTATAAATTCGACTTAACTAAATAATAATAAGAATATTATATCAAATATATTGTTCTACAATGAAGATTTCATGAAATATTATTTTACGAAAGCTTTATCTAGTATGAAAATAGTAGTATAAATCTGCATTTAATATCTATAATTGTAGTAAAATCTGTATCTATACCTTACATGACAGTTTATGTTATTCAAATCCGATTGCTGACCTATCGACCTCTTACAATATATTTGTATTCTCAATTTGCAGGTCGAAGTCACGCAAGCAGCGGCTCCCGCAAATCCCTTCTCGGAAGTGGCGGCAGACAAGCAGGTCACGTGACTATGAGTGTCGATGTAAGCGGTGGTCGCTCTATTGAACAGCCACTCGGTGGCGGTGCTTTGGACGACAATAAGCAGCTGGGGGGTCACTCCGACTCATCCTCGCTATCTCAACATCGTAGTGGTAAATTGATAGGCCCCGGTCCTTTGACGGCTTCTGGAAGTGCAAGACATGGCCGATATCGAGTAGGTTCCCCATGAGCTTGTCCCGCCAAGCTATATCACGTCATCGATTAATCGTGATCACACCATTTTATTAAAGTTATTGCATTTATGAAATGTTTTTTCTTTTGTAATACTTAAAGTAATACTGGTTATCTTTGCGCATTTATTTAGGCATAGATTTAAGTTGTTTGTTAAATATAAATTATTTAATGATCCGCTTATTAATTTTTGTAATTCCAAATGTTATATTTCTGTAAATTATAAAGTTATAGTATATTTCACTAATTCTCAGTTCTATCTCGGAATTTACACTTATTTTCTTGCTTTATACAATAGATAATATCGCAATTAATTTGTTTCATTATTTTGAGTTGATAGCACATAGCAAGTATTTCATTTTAATATCTTAATTTTTAGTTTGAAAAGAAGTTTTTCTCATAATTATATGCATTTTAAGCGGAGAATTGCACTTATCATTAAGAGGGTATATTCGAAGCCAAAGTGTTAACTGATTTCTTCATTCTGTTCTTTTCAGTGAGTGGAACCTTAAATTGTTTAGTTCACGCATAATCAAATAATTTGTTAAGTAGTATTTAAGTAGTATTATGCGCTTTATTTTGTTATTAAACATTGGAGTTCAATGACATTATAAACCAAGAGAAAGAAAATGTGGATTAATATGTCAAGCATTTTATATTGATAATTTTATTTCTTTTTCATGAAGGAAAGGTAAATGTCAAGCTCTACCTTTACACGTCGAGCTCTACCTTTACACATCGAGCTCTACCTTTACATGTCGAGCTCTACCTTTACATGTCGAGCTCTACCTTTACATGTCGAGCTCTACCTTTAC
>JAYRBW010116957.1:0-17467 GCA_036023295.1 Invenusta paracnida
TCGGGGGCCTCCAGACAGAAAGGACAGGAGGGGGAATTAGACTTCCCGATGCGGAAAAGATAAGAAGCAAGCAGGGGCTATGGCCGGAGCAAAGCTGGGAAAGCGTGATGGAGTCAGCGCGCAAATGCGGAGAGGGGAGAGTGGAGGGCGAGAACGTCGCTCGATGGATGTCGCAATGCACATTATTGCGATAAAGGAGGTATTGATCTGGGTTGCGGCATGAGAGATGGCGGTATGGGCTGCGGGGAGATCTATCTCTGCAGTATGCAGAAGGTCCCTGCCTGCGCGAGCAGCAGTGTTGGTGGCCTCATTCCCGGCAAGATCGCAGTGTCCGGGCACCCATTGGAGGATGCGGTGGTGGATTGAGAGGTTTAGCAGTGTCGACCAGATCTCTTGGCAGGTAGCATTGTTTTGCTTGGCTGAACCAAGTGAAAGGCGGCGGAGGAGAGACTGGGAGTCAGTGAGCAGCATGATGTTCTTCAGGATGGTGTGGTCAAGGTTCTCCTGAATGAATTGGAGTCCGCACAGGCAAGCCATGGCTTCTGCTCTGAAGAAGGTGACTAGCCCTGCGGGAGTTCTGAGAGTGGTATGGTGAGTCCCATGGATCCAGATGACCATGCCGGCCCCTCCATTTGTCGTGCCCCCTTTGGCGGATCCGTCGGTCCAGGCATGGATGTCCACGGGTGGCAAGATGTCGATGGTCTTGAGAGCAGCCTGTTTCTTCGCGTAGGGAGGGTCTGACCGGGAGCAGGGTCTGGCTAGGGTTGTGTAGAAATGTATGTTGGAGGAGTTGATCCACAGTGGGGGTGGAAGCATGTTGCATTCTCTTGGAGCATTGTTGATGCCAGCGGCGTTGGTGATGTGCTTGGCTGTATCCCTCCAGGTACGTCTGAAATCACCCCCTTTCCCTGGAGCCTTGAGGCATGGTGGGACGTTCCTGTTGGCGGCATCCTCCTCTTCCCCAAGCATGGAATCCAATGTGGAATGCCACTTTATCTTAATCTAGTTCCCTGCTCATTACCAGTGGCAGTAAGAGGTCATCAACCTGTGACATGGCACCTACCTCATCTTTGAACTCATCCTTCACTGCTACCCTGTATTCTTCAAAAAGGGTAAAGGCAGATACTAATGCAGTCTTTGCCAACCTATTGGAAGGAGAAGCAAAGAACAATAATGAACTTCACAAACTCAAAGTGAAGGTACAGCAGGCCAAGCTTGAGGCTCAACAAGCAAAAAGAGACTATTATATGTCTATGACTAATAGTGATTCTCATGATTTAAATTATTAATGTTATTAAAAATATGTGTATATAATATATCTACTGTACCTACTAATATTATCTATGTTCAAAGTTCATTAAATCAAATTATAATTTGGATAAACACTTTACTTTTTTATTTCAGTTTTTATTAAAAGATACTAATTTAAAAGATCTTAATCCCAATTATTAGAACATTAGATTTTCATAATAATCTTATCATTAGATGTGAAACACATCATTAGGATAAGATTAGATAATTAGGAATAGAAAAATCTAATGATAAGAAATTCAACGTGAAACAGGCTCCTGGTGGTTGCAATCTCACCATGATTAGCAAGTATCTCATTATCCTTTACAGTACAGTATTATGATATATAATTTCTTCTTTTTTTTCTGAAAGAAAATTAATTTGTGGGCAAGAACTTCTGGTAATCTTAAGTTTCCCGAATTAAATCATTTTTACTTTTTTAATAAGAAAAACATAAATATCCATAAGTGTTACAACAAGAAACATTATACATGAATCACAATTAACATTATATATGAATCACAAGTAACAAATCAGAAGTTGTAATAATGTCTAATCCAATACCCATTCATTTTTCATGGCATTGTCATGCACAAGATCATTCCAAATTTTTTATCTCTTTCTATATAAACTTTTGTCCTGTCACACACAAGATCTTGTAAAAAATACCATGAAATATAAACCTGATCCAATACAAGATATTTCTAAAAAAGTTATGAAATCTTTAGAAAACTATCACACGCCCACATACCTGCATTAGTCATGCTTAAAAATTTCATTATTTCATAAAATAATTATTTCTGATTATTAGTTTTTTTAATATTTCAAAAATCATTGAAATTAACTATTTATAACATATTAGTTTTGTATAATATTATACTAAAAATACTATAAAAAGTATAACTTTAACCATATAAATTCTGATTTTTTATATAGTAAATGTTGTTATTAATATATTAAAATGCATTTATAGAAAAATGAAAATTTAATACTTATTATTATTAATATTGTTTATTAACATTACTTTTATTTATAACAACTGTAAATCTACATCTCTAGACATTTTAAAATTAAAATGAAAATTTTTTGAATAATGAATAATGAAAAAAGCCAATTTTTGAAAAAATATGACAGTTTTCTAAAAACATCATTCTATTGGCCTTCAGCCTTATACTGTATAATGTGGCACCAGAGAAACTCCTGGAGATGGGTAGGATTAATACATAAGTATTGAGTATTATAATTTAATTATTTATTTTACTTATTAATTTAAGCATTTAATACATTAAAATAAAGGCGCTTTTTCATTATTTACCCACATTTACCCATATTTATATAAAATTATAAAATATATTTATTTATTAAATTATATTTTATATATAGTTTGAAAAATAATAATTTGAGACACTAAACTATGGTATCACCTTTTATAAATAACAAATAATTATTTCCATTATTTACCAGAATTTTTTAATTGTTAAAAAAATTTGTTAAAACCGGTTCAAAAATTTTCTGAGTCACATACGGCTGGTGTATCCATGTGTTTAGCTGCTCATATACTAACTCTTTCTTTTATTGTATACATTTATACTTTTCTATATTTTTGTATATATATATATATTTTACTGAAAAAAAATTTATTTATTTCAATGTGGGTAAATGCAGGTTTTTTAAATAATTTTTTAAACTGTGGGTAAATAACAAAAAAGTGCCTAAAGGGGTTACTTGTTAAACATAAAAAAACAAAAAATAAATGTAATTAACAAGTGACCCTTCTAAAAGCTGGCAGCCACTTGCGGCCTTAACCACACCATGATTATCAAGCATCTCACTATCCTTTACAATAGAATTTTGATATATAAATTTAATTATATTTATTTTTTGTTTTATTTACATTTTATTTATTTTCTGAAAAAAATTAAATTTATGGCCAACTTCTGCAGGGTTGCCGCAAAGTGTCTATTGGCAAATACATACCAATAATATTCAACACAATTGAATACCATTAAAAAATTAATATGTATGACTATATAGGTACTAAGTCTAAGTATCTTTTAATACACACTTTGTTAAATATAAACACTATGCTGATGGCGATAATAGTGATTTTCATTTTAACTATACAATCAATACATATAACTATATATATTTAAAAATAATCACTAATTAGTAACTTCAGTGAAAAAAAAGTGATGAAAAAAGTTATAAAAATCATGATTTTATTAATTTAAAGCTATTTTAAATCACCAGTTACATGAACTTAATATGTCTACAAAATTCTGAACATATCACTGAATTTACCAGAAAAAACAATTTTTTTGGTATTTATGACTTCAGAATGTTTTGTACTTACATAATAATTGCCAGCTAATGTCAGCATAAGAAAAATGTAATATGAAAAAGGCAACAACTGTGATCACTATTGTCTAATTTTTAAATGGAAATTATACCATTTCAGTTTATTAAAATAATTTCATTTTGGAATAGGTATTATGTACATTCTAAAATTGTGTGATACTTAGAGATTTTTAACAAAAAAATGTTAATTAAAAAGTTATACTCAAATAATAATTTTTAAAATTAAACTATAGGTTATACTTTATCTACATTGTTCCATATCTGATTTCTAGAATCACCTTTTTCTCCTCTACATAATGATATATAAATTTTAGAAATAGTTTACTGTGCAAAGTTACTTTGATATCAATTTGAAAATTACATGTATATTACTATATATAGAAAGAAAATCATTTTTGTGATATTATGACAATAATAAATTATTTACAATATTGTTTTATTGATGATTACATCCTATATATAATCTTTTATTATTGATAAAGATATGTCATTTTATTTAATTATTTATACTCCTTGCATTTTAGGTATATACTTATAGTATATTATATATATATATTGATAAATAAGTAAATGTAAATGGATACCTTTATCATTCTTTTCAGAATTTCAATATCACATCTACTAGTCAGATTAGTTCAATGCTATTTATTCAAAATATTTTTGTGAATTGGAAGCTATGAGAAAAAATTGTTTGACTAAAAACATTTTATTAAACCAGAAACTTATATTAGTACTACTAAACTATACTTTGTAAATTGGAAGGTTAAATAAAACATTAGATTGTCTAAGAAATAATTTTGTAAATCAGATTTTTAATATAATTAACTATAAGTTTGATAAAAAATACATTTTTGTGGATCTGTGATGTTTAGCTAAAAATTATTTTAGCAACTTATTTTATAATTTGTTACTAGATATTTCCATCTTGCAATTTACAATATGTCTTACTACCAATTAACCTTTTTTCCTATAACCCTAAAATATTAAATGCTTTTTATGAATATAAAATAAATCAGTAAAATATTTAAGTTTAACTTGTTAATTGTAATATATATTATTTTCATATAACATAATTAATTATCTAGGAGGCTAACTTGCTTTAACAAATAAGAGTTTATCTATTGGAATACATAAATAATAAATGATTCAAGTGGATTTTAACCTCAGTCAACATTATAAAACAAACACCTAGCATACATACATATTTATTGTTCCATTATATCTAGTGTAAAAATGTTTGTTATAATAACTTAAAAGCATATTTATTCATGAAAGTTTGTCACAGGTTATAGTTAAGCTGTAAGAGTGGCTAGATTCTGGCACTACAATGAGGTCAGCATGAGGATTTTAGCCAGGAGTGATAATCAGGAATAAATCAAGGTAGAACATGTGTGAAGGAAGCTATAGAACTCATCCAAGATAGGGCTTTCTATCTTCAGTGGTGACGCTACAGGTGTCACATTAGAAGCATGGTTTCTTCAGATTTATGATGTGTCCCTCAAATCACAATAATTGGGCCTCATTCTCACACATCCATGTCATTAAAGAAATAAGAAGACAAAAGTGATATGTAATAATAAAATTTACACAAGATAAAAATATAAATGAAATAAAACAGTTTACAGTTAGTGTATATTATTAATATTTGTACTTTTTGTGTTAGAAACAACATTTCTATAAAAATTACAATATTACAGAATTTTTCCACAAAGAAGGTTGATAAAATAAAAATAAACATAACTACTTTTCACTAACTAATTTATGTTTTATTCTGATTTTACTTTAAGAAGACTTTCAGGAGACATCAGTTATATATAATCCTAAAATACAATAGTTCTATTAATAAATAAATAAAAAACATTCTCATTTTTCTAAAATGTTATTTAAATAATCTCATATAACATGTCAACTACTAGAAAATATGTTTTCTTTGCAGAATAAAAAACAATATCAGGCAAAACAAAACAGAATTAATCCAAGAACAAGAATTATAACATGGGAAAGGAACTTACTCATTTGTAAAGGATATAGAAATTACTTCACCCTTTCTTCTCCCCAGAACAAGATAATATGTCAAGCAAAACAAGAACAAACATGAAAAATTCACTTACCCATAAGTTTTCTGAAAGTGTTATAAAATAGATATCAGAACATCAAATATATACATGTAGATACCACTGATTACAGAATGAGTGTAATATAACTTATTATTTGAAACAAAACAAGTGTAAACCTTTAAATAGAGAAATTAATAGCTAACACTTCTATAATAACTATTAATACCTCTATAATAAAAACTGGACAACTTTATTAATTGTTTAAAAAAGTATCAGAACTATTTTTTCCATATTTTATTGATTTCTTTCATTTTCCATAAATATAACTGAGAAAATATATTTTACAAAACAACATTTACTAAGTTATACTTAAAAAAAAATCTTTCAAGTAATGGTTATACATAAAAATACAAAATAATCAAAATAATCAAAATGAAAGCTTTATCATAATACAGTAAGTTAGAGATATTATTTTTGCTGAAATTTTATTATTTTTCTCCTCTTTTTGGTTGTAAAAGGCATTTGGGATATTAATTTTTATAAAATAATATATTTTATATGATCTATGGTTAAACATTTCACTTTTAATACATTACTGGTTGAAATTAATGAAATGAAGCAAATTTTATTAAACTTTTAATTATATAATATAAATATGCCAGCATCTTCAATGTACATATTATGAAAAGAGACCTTTCAAGTGATGTGTGATTTGGTATAATAATTGAAAAAAAAATTAAAAATAATGTATAATAAAATTAAACATAATGAAAAATACTGAACATATATTTCTGTTCAAATTTTATTGATTTTTTCCATCTTTTTGGCCATAAAAGGCATTAGGAATTTTAATTTTTCTAAAATAATATATTATATATAATCTATGACTTAATATTTCACTTTTAATAAGTACCTTGCTTGTTAAAATTGATAAAATAAACAGATTTTATTCAACTAAACAATTGAAATAAAATATAATATTCACCATATTTTGTCCAAGTTTATTATTTGGGTGTATAAAATAAAAAAAAATGTAAAACTGTAAACTAATATATACTATAAAAAGATATCATTTAATTCACGTATCACTTATAAAAACTGATTTTAAAGTAGATATGTTATGCTAATTTATAAAAATGTAATTCTTTTTAAGCTAAATTTTCTCAGAAATAATGCCTCAGATCACACAAGGGCCTATATATAATACACAGCCAAA
Source organism: Invenusta paracnida (assembly GCA_036023295.1). Lineage (NCBI taxonomy): Eukaryota > Metazoa > Platyhelminthes > Proseriata > Coelogynoporidae > Invenusta > Invenusta paracnida. The sequence goes on from JAYRBW010116957.1 coordinate 6,922, forward strand.
AACTTGTCAAATTTTCCAGTTAAAATGACCATAACTTTTTTATTTTTAGACATATCGCAAAAATAATTACATATTTGGAATCTGCATCACCAGGAACAACTTTTAGTAATACAAAAAGTTAAATATATAACAAAATTCTCACTAAAGTCCCTACACTAATTATATAGTATATGCCAATTATATTGGCATTACAAAATAATTACTATTTACCAACAATATCTTTAATATATATTTAAAATGTTTTGAGGACTACTAGGATTTTGCTGAGCGTGTAGCGCAAGGTCCATGACTTGCATATTCTTGAGAACAATTACTTAGAGTTAGGAGTACCCAAAGGCAAAATGGAACATTATTGTACAATCGTATTATGGCTGTATTTTTTGCTGTTATAAAGTCTATAGATACATAGAAAGGTTATATAGGAATGATAGAATTTTATGGGTGTTGCACATGTTCCGTTTTTGATTTTTGTTCGAATATTGATTTACATCAATATTGAGTTGCATATTATCAAGAACACTTACTCGAACACGCGAGAACAAAGCCTGAGCTTCCTTTACACACTTTCACCAAACTTACTTACAATGTAAACCCTAGGAAGACACCTAGAAAAGTACTTAGCCAGCTTCCAACATCCCTAGGCCTCTTATAATCAACTGTATTATAAATTCAATGCTTGTAAAGCAGTCAGTAACCTTTAGTATCCAAATAACCCAACATTCATATTATATTAAAGAAAGAGGTTGCTAGTAGATGGCCTCCAGTTACTTATAATGTCAACCACACACTAGGAAAACACCTGGAGAAGTCAACCACGTGTTGTTCTCTTTCTGAATTGTTTGTAGGCATTATCCAGGAACTTCTTCTGATAGCCATTCTTCAAAATGCGTTGTAATACTATGTTAGTGGAGTACTTTCTGTTGGTTTCATTAATTGAACATTTATCCGCCCTTCTTAGTTCTCTTATTACTATGGATTTCTTCATTGATAGAGGTCCATATTCGAGGTCTAGTGACTGATCGCTCCACTGTGAATAGGTTTGATGTAGAGATGGGATTCTAGTTTTCTTTCAGTCATGTAGATCTTGCAATCCAAAAATCTATGTTCCTCTAAGTTCCTGGTGTATGAAGTTACATGCAGCCTTGGAGATATCAACTTGAAATGTTCACCAATAGCTTAGATGTTTCTATTCTTCATAGAAATACATAGATTATATGTGTAGGGTATTGCTTTGTTATCGATCCCGAGAACTTCTTAAAGCTCCTTCGTATTATGTACATATAATAATCAACAATAATATTAGTTTTTCAAAACCAACTAAATGTGAAATATAATGGAGAACAACATGTAGTTCAACGTGATTTATTATTAATGTATTAAATATGATGGGAGTATTAATTAGTTTATTGTAATTTATTTTTTATAAAATAAAATAAAACAAAACAACTTAAATTTTACAAACTTTCATTATGTATACATATTTTGTCTAAGTTAAGTTATTAAATAGCTATATAAGTATTTATATAGTAGAGATATAGATTAAATAGATTGTGCATACTTTTTAAAATTGATTATAATAAGTTTATTTAATATTTATTTCTATGATGTAAAACTATTTGAAATAAAATGTAAAATGTAAAAATAATGTAATAGTGTTGACAATAAATAATTTACTACTAAATTAAACATGTGTTTAATAAAACTCATTTCTTTATTGTAAGGCTGTTTAATATTTTATCAAAATTTGTTAATAAATCATTTATTAGGATATCAAATTTTTTCCTAGTGCTTAAATTTAAATGGAAATATTTTATAATGGAAATTCTATCGAATTTTGAAATAAAACGTTCGACAATATAAATTTAGACAGTATAAATAATAAGTTTAATTCAATATACATTTTTGAAAAATATTATATTGGCTGGTATGCATAAAAGTAACGTCCATGTACTTACTGCCTAGTATCTATTTTTTCTATAAAATCTAGCAACTTGTATGTATAAAAAGCAACACAAAAAGTGAATGCTTGTGAGTGAGCACTTTTAGCCGCCTGTCTGTCTTCTAAACTTTATTTATTGATCAATAAAATAGCTTGTTTTACAGTCATCTGAATAAGTCAAATTGCTGTGAAAGCATTGTTGTTTTTCAAAGCACCGGACTGTTGTACCTGTGGTGGGCCAGTGTACGGAACCATACACCGACACCAAAGTGCGTTGGTGTTTCTTCTTCAGAATATTGTTATTTGTCTTTTTTATCAAATGTGGGGAAGTGCAGAATTTATTCTGGTGTTGTATTCTATCCTTGGAGTCAGTGTTTCTATCAATAGTCCAACGTGGTTTAAATAACTCTAAATTCAAAATGTCACAAAACTATAGAGTTCAGGCAATTTCGAAATAAACGTTCACTTCGAATATTATGTTGTTCTTGAAGGTGTATATATATAAATGAATTTTTTTTGTATAGTAGGTACTTGATAGTGAGCACAAGCAAGCAAATCGGTATGCATACAAAGTAACTAACTAGTTACTTATATTTACTACATGACACTCGAGTGGATACTTCCAAATAGCAAGTAAGCTCGTTTGATAGGTTGATATGATTAAACAGTTATAAGTCGGCAAGACGAGACTTGACTTATTGTTCACTCGAGAGTGTCATGTAGTAAATACAAGTTACTAGTTAATTACTTTTTATGCATACCGATTTGTTTGCAAGTGCTCACTATCAAGTGTCTACTTGGAAGCTACTTACTTTCTAACTACTTTTTATGCATACCAGTTCTGTTCAATTAGTAAATTAGTATTTTTTATTTATTTTATACAGATTATGGATATTTCCCCAAAAATTAAGGGAGTTCTGGCAGTTTTGGGTGGATTTATGGTCCATTTCACCCTGGGAACATTATACACATTTGGTAGGTACCTTTCCACATTTCTTTGATAAAACTTAGTTAGAACCCTAAACTAGAACAGCATTATCATAATTATATATCTTTTTATTCATTATTCTTCCTGTCTGATTTCAGGTAATATCAACCCTTATCTAACTTCTTACCTGCGACTTCATAGCTACTCCACTAATGCAAGTTACTCCCAGTCAGTTTGGGTGTTTGCAATGGCGATCTTTGGACAGGGTTCCACAATGGCCTTTGGTGGATTAATTGAGCGAAAATTGGGGCCAAGATTAACTACACTACTAGGCTCATGGATTATGAGGTACATCTAACCTATTGCAATTATATTATATATATACACACATGTAATGTAGTATCTAGTTATTGGTGTGTTTTACGCATCCGGTTTTAATAAAAAAGGAAAGAAAACACATTTTTATTGGGAAAAAAGTAGAGCATGTAATGTTGGGCATTTTCAGAAAATTTACATTTACTGTAGGAAATATTTATTAAGATAAATATATTTAAAATGATTTACTGACTATCAATAGTTATATTTCCTAATTTTAATTTTATAATGTTCACAATATTTTATATATTTATTATTTATCTAGTTTTTTCTGTTGAAATTATTGACATTTTTTGAGATTTCCAAAAATTATTTTTGATAGAAACTTACGTTTTTAAATTATTTAGACTATGCGATAGCTTTTTAATTAATTTTCTATTCGACAAATTTTGATAGTACTATAACGATTTATTACTTTTTCACATGGTCTTTAAGTAAGTTCAATATATTGAATATTTTCGTAGGTTCATATAATATATTTCAATTATTTAACGTTCATTAGGTAAAATATTGGGTGTGATGTTTTAAATTATTAAACACAAATTGATTTTGAAACTTTATGAAATGTTATAAATTGGTTATAAAACCGTTGTAAATTACTATTATCCCGACCAATTGCACGTTACATTTTAAAAATATGAAACGTTTTTTATTCACCATTTTGTAGTATACAAAATATACATACGAGTAAATATATAAAAAATTTCTGATATATATCTAATTATACGTGTATATTTAATATCATGGATATATACTGTATATACGGATGTATATAATATTTTATATATAGACATTTTTAAATTTTAAATATAATATTTATTGTTAAGCTTGAGATATTTAGCATATTTCAATATTAGCTGTCCTAAATCCTCGATTATACAGTAGACTGTTTGAAACATAGATATTTGTTATACTTTATATAGCAAATGATGTAACAATTTGAAGAAGTAAGATTGTGGTCAAAAGTAGAGAACATATCTAGATTTTGTTTTACCACGATAAAAACAAGAAAAAATACCATATTGATTTTTTTTCTATAGTAATATGTAAATTAATTAGTACCTATATATATATATCATTTTTTTGAAATGATATATGTTAACCACAATTGCAGAGTATAATATTTTCATTGAAATTAGTTAAGATTGCCATCTTATTTAGATATTGATTAAGTTCTATTGTATTAAGTTTAAAATAGTATCAACGTATGTGTATTTATCATATTCTTTACATGAATGACCATAATATTATTATAGCCATAGACTAACAATACACAGACAAGTCAGCTTGCATAACTTACAAAGGCAGTTAAAGTACCTAACCTGTCGTTGTATCTTCCCAGCTTAAAGCTAAAAATCAATAGTCAGTGTAGACAACTGTAAGATGTCAGGACAAGGTGCGGACTTGTATCATAGCCTCTTAAATAACAATAATATTATTATTTAGAAGCCCATGGTTCTATTTCTATATAAAATAATTATATTAAATCACTTATGCACTTATTTTAATGTCTATGTAACTGTTTTTCGCGTGTATTATATGCTGGAGAAAGCTAATTAAATATAGTATTACTTTTTAAAATTATAATATGACAAAACTTAGCAAATATGGAAATTGTAAATCTGACACTAAATATTATGATCGAGAATCGCATCCTATACCATGTTTAATGTCCTCAAATCTTGCAAAAGGGTTTAGTCTTCTCTTTAACAATCTACCATTCTGAATTAAATTTGTAAAACGAGCAATTTATATCAATACTGCATTAATTCTTGTATTTTAGTTTAATTAGACCTAAGACATTATCCTAAGTAATCAGAAATTTATACATATGTTAAAAAAATTTGATTAATGTAACACCTTCAAAAACATTTACCTCATATTTAGCAAATTATAAATAAAATTTTAATTTTATCAAATGAGTAATATATTAGATATATCAACGTACTTTAAGAACCTTATTTACCTGCAACAGCATATTTTTTCACGAATTTTATTTAAACGTTGGTATTTTTAATATTTATTTTAACTAAATATTGTATTTTATTTTAAAACTCGGCATTAAAAAACAAAATTGTGTTTACTTCAAAACTAAGTCACAAAATATTTTAATAAAACCTTTCCTCGCCAATTTTTCTCAAAACTAATATACACGTTTATGTATATTTTGAATTTGCTAGTAATTTTGCGCTATTTAATAGCCGTTTTAAGTAAACGTGTTTTATCTATAAATTTTTTTTTTTTTATAATCATTCTTGTCTATTTTAAGTATGTCAAATTGAAAAGCATTATGAAAATCCTTCATTGTCAACTTCTAATGAACGAATCATTTTATGTACTATATTTTAAATTTGAGAATAAATATTCGCTATCTATTATCTGATTTTTATTAAAATTAAATGTTTCATCTTTATTTCTTTATTGTATAGATACCAATCCAAATGTATTGTTAATAAGAAATAATTTATTATATTGTCTTAAATATAATATAATCTTAAGCTATTGTAGAACATTGTTATCTCTTTAAAATCACATTTTCGCTGTATTTAATTTTAAGACATTATAGATAAAAATTGCACATAAAAATGTGCATGTTATATTTACAAACATTTACTGTTTATATATTTTTTAATAGTTAAGAAATATATTTTGAAATACATGAATATAGGTATGTATACCTTCGCATATGTGTGCTTCTTCTTACTTTATTTCTATCGATAAACATTTTACACTATTCCCGGTATTTGTTGGCACGCTGAGATATAATTGAATGGGCTGTCTATCTGTATTTAGTCTGTGATATAGCCAGTACTACCATAATAATACAAATAAAGAAAACGTTTTACCACCGAGAAAATTTTCAATAAAAAATTTAATTCATGGCATCTTTTATTGATATTCCACAACGTGTAAATGCTAAATTTATAACTAGTTAAATAATAATTTTAGCATTATTATTAGCTAATTTGACCTAATACGGGAAAACTGCTACCTACTGAATTATCATGTAAGCATTTAGCAACGCTACATGCATATAAAGTTGCCACATATAAGTAATACACTTGTTTAAATAATATCCAAAAATATAATATTATGCTATACAATTTTGAGAGCTTATTTAACATATTTAACACATTTTAAGAGCTTATTTAAATTAAAATATTCGGTGAAGTATGATGCAACTCTAATTGGATTCTACTACTTGTAGTAATGTCTCTACATATATTTAGTAATTAATTGATTATCTTGTGTTATAGCATTGGTGTGATGTTAACAAGCTTGTCAGTCAAATGCCATCTCGCTACTGTAGTTCTCACTTTGGGCTACATGTTTGGTGTTGGAACTGGGATTGCATACGCTGTCGCTATTGCCTCTGCCATGTCGGTGAGCATCTAACTTATTATCCTCTAAAATTCTGTTATTTTGGAAAATATTAAATACATTAACAGTTTTTTTTACTAATAATTGATAATTGTGTTAATCATCACATACTCAGATGACAGATGGGATTTGGTCTTTTGAAGTGATATGCAGAGTATTGACTTGGGCTCTCCCCACGATTACATAATATATTTCCTTTACTCTACAGAGTAAGGATAGTTACACAGAGTTGTCACTCAATAAAAATGAATGCATGCATTTAAGAATTTTGTATATTTCGACTAATTCTTACAAGTAAAATTCATTTTTACAAAAAAATGATCCAAAGTGAAATAGGGTTGCCTACTACTGAGTCCCCATTTCTACTAATAAATAGGATATTGTAGAAACATAGAATAATGCATAAAAGACAGTTTAAAATTACATTAGATGTTCAAGTGTGTATGTATATATATAAATAATTATATATTTACTATCTTTGATGCATAACATTTTCCACATACAAAAATTTTATATACAGAACATCTATAAAACTGGTACACTTTTCACATCAATTCGAAAATTTCAAGAATTAATACAAAGCTATTACAGGTCTACATCTTTTTTACTTTTTATAAAGATAATGTGAATGATTGCATATATTAATCACACAAAATGGACTTTTAAAACGTGATGTCATGTGAAAAGAGTTATATAATTACAGGTAGAGCTACAAAATATTATATTAGCTAAATATGTAAAATCATAGAGTATATCAAAGATAAAAATAACACACTATAGCTAGCATGTTACTTTTAGGAGCTGTATGCACATGTTTGTATATAATTCAATCTGACAAGGGCTGATAAAGCAAGCTAGAACGATAAGAAAATTAAATTTGCCATAAAATGATAAATAATCTGGTCATAGTGACCAAAAATGGCAAAAACCATGCAATTACTGAAAGGATTGTACATAATAGGTAAATTATTCGGACTATAACAATAATATAGGTCAGTATCTTCAAACGAAAATAGCCTTAGAATTCTTAAAGATCCCATCTATATATTATAGGTAACTTAACCTGGTCATAGAAACTGTACATTAGTATAATATGTGGTAAAGAATTGTACATGATAAGTAAATTAATCTAAATATAAAATGATAAATAATCTGGTCATAGTAATCCGAAAAGGGCAATTAGCCTTGAAATTCTGAAAAAATGATATACATAGTAGGTAAGTTAATAAATTTGGTCAGTTTTAATCACATTTATATACATAAAGCATTGGAATTCTGAAAGTATTGTACATATTTCAGGTAGTTTTAGAAAACAATGTATAATGTAATACATAATGTATTAATCATATAAAATATACAGGCAATTATTTCACTGTCTTTTCATACATTTTCATTCGTTTACTATGGCTATCTTTGAAGTTTTCATTAGTTCGAGTGCAATAAAGACAGATAAAAATTTGGAAAAGGCTTCCAAAAGAACTGTTTTAACTTTAGATCTACATCCTTCATGAACAAAATCAAAATAGAAAAGATTACTTATTTCTGAATTGCTACCCGTATGTTTCGATAAATTATCAATATTCGGTGCTTGTTGCATGAAAAGCAAAGCTATCCTTTGCTATCCTTACTCTGTGCTTTACCCCTTGAACACCGTAGCTAGATGACAAAAAGATTGTTTTAGCTATTTTAGCATGTTTGTTTTTTAGGAGCTACTATAATAGAACTGCAAAATTAATTATCAACTGATGTTTAATCAATTATAATTTGTGTATGCAGCAGTCGAAAAAATTACCCATTTTATTCCCTATATAGTCCAGTTTAGCAATATTTATGTGTGAGTACTTATATATATATATTTAAATTATGGCCATTACAATAAACCTTAAACTTTTTAATATATAGAGTAGTATCAAGTTTATTTTGCTAATCATATTTCATTTAGATGGATTTTTTCATTCAGATACATTCCAGTAAAAAATGAGATAAAAGAAACTTAATTTAGAAATCATTATAGTTCTTAACATGCATATATATAGGTATATATATATGTATGTAGGAGTATAATATGTGATACAAGATGGAACTTGAATCATACGTCGTCTGTTGCTGTTTCAACATGTGACATGCAGACTTCATTTCAGATAGTAAGGATAGTTAAATTATATTACAATTTATTGAAAAGTTTGACATTTTTTATATTACATTTTAATATAAGATAACTAATCGATTTGTATTACGAACTTGTTGCAGTTTACATCTATAGTGTTATTTCGAATAATATATGTAGTGTAAACTGTAACCAGTTTTATTGACTTAACCATTTATATTTTTTCCACTAGTGGTTTCCTCGTCATAAAGGATTGGTTGGTGGAATCGTGGTTTCTGGGTTTGGTGGAGGCGCTTTTGTCTTCGATCAAGTTCAGACCCGATTTATTAACCCCCAAAACCTGAAACCGAATGTTACGTTGGGCACCGATGAGTAAGTTTTCCTGTCTGCTAAAATTAATTTCACTACGTGTGTTGCTTCTTTCACCCAGTCTAATATTTTAAATATTTTGGCGTACTTATAATCTTGGTTTTTGTTTGATTCATCTTACAGCTTATTAGTTTACTAAAAGTGCTGAATCTATGAATTTGTTAATATATAGCAGTATTTATGCAAGTCTTATTTTTGCATGCTTTTGAGATATTAAAAAATGTTACATTTAAAATTTTTATTAATTATATGTCTATTTTATTTTGTATACTAATATGTTGATATGTACTACGCATTATATCGATTTTATAATATTTATTATCTTGATTCTTCAGTCTAGAGAAGTAAGTTGATGCTACTTATACACCAATAACTTATCTGACTATGGGCAGTTTTGTGCATATAGGTATTCTCTGCTTTTAAGACTGCTTTAAGATGTGTTGTAATTGTGTTTTTATGTTTATAATATTTGGAGCATGTTTAACCATTATTTTGTTACATAAATTATAATTATATATACTGTTCATATATAACAATGGTTCTGTCTTTTATAATATTAGAATAATCAATATTACATTTTTAATTCATTCAGTGTTGTCACAGTTGGGTATACAGTGCAGACAATTAACTTTAATCTTTTTAAATTTGGAATATTCTGCTAATTATAAATATTTTGTTAAATATAGAATAATTGCATTAAAACAGATATACTTTATAGTTATTAATTATAATGTTTGGAAGTCTTTTCAAACTTCTGTATGAAGTGTAATAATAATTAGCACGATTTTTGACAATTAAATCCGTGACGTCATTATTCATGCACAGCATTCTTTCAAGACTTTATGTTATTCGGCGTAGGAACAGTAAATATAGTGCAGAGTAATTGAGAACTTTAATTTGTAGCATATCATATTTATACTATAGGTATGTGTATTATTGTATTGTGTTGACTTAATACATGGTGTTGAAAGTGCTGTAGGTATAATACGTTTAAATTGGAAATTAATTCATACATCCTGAAACATGATTACCTATTGCGTTCTGAAGTTAATAAAATATGTTTTAATATGGCAATTTCCATAATTCTCAAATTATAAATAATAACCATAATGTTTATAGTATGTAGTTATAATAAATTATTGCTTAATCTTAATTTTTTTCATTTCTGTATTGACTTTTTCATAATTATTTTGTTTTTCTAATATATACATCGTATATATTTTACAATTTATCTGCATAGATTTATATATAATACTGTTCCCCATAATGGTACTTCACTTATTATTATTAAAGACAAAGGCATAAATTCTCAATTGTGTTTGTCGCATCGAATCGTCTTCTTATTTCGGAAGCCATTTAATCAATTTGCCGTATTGATTTGTAATTAATTTGGAAGCAGGAAATTGATTTTTCTGTTTTGATAATGTCGGGTATAAATTATTGCTCA
>JAYRBW010116968.1:0-17463 GCA_036023295.1 Invenusta paracnida
GGGGCTTATACGTGGGTCATACAAAAATTAACTTTTTTGAGACTCCAAGTCAGGGGGGGGCTTATACGCGGGGGGGGCTTATACGCGGAGAAATACGGTATTAATGATATCTACGATATTATTGACAATTGATTCAATGTAAACAACACTATTACATGAATACATATAACTTTTTGGTGCATTTATCAATTCTTAAAACATTATATATTTATTCCATTAATTTGAAACATTTTTAAAGAACAAAGTAGTACCGTTTATAACGTAAACATAATTTTAAGTATTCAAAAATTTCCCCCCCAAAAAAAATTACAGTTTAAATTTTTTTGAAAACGTTCCAATGACCTAAAGTGTAATATAATGTTACAAAAAATTTACCTAATATAAAAAAAAAACTTTTTAAAGTCTGATTTATTGTAAAAATAATTTTTACAATTTAAAAATTTTCAAGTAAAAAAACTTAATTTAAATTTAAGTTTTTAAATTTTAAACTTTAACCATTTTTAAACCCTTTAACCAAGTTTTAAATTTTAAACTTTAACCATTTTTTCATTGTCTTATTTTCTGTCAAAATAAGTTTTAGCATTAAACAAATTTTCATGTAAAAAAATGTTTTTTTCGAACCAAAAATGTTTTTGTCAAAAATTAGTTTAAAACAAAAATTAAGCTTTAAAAAATTCTAAAAATCTTGATTTTTGAAGCATTTTTTTGGAACCTTAAAATTTTGTCATTTTTACCCCATTTGATCACAAAGTTTTTTTTGTAATTTTGTAATAAATCAATATGGGAACCAAAAAATCAATATCGGAACACATGGTACCTCCTCTAAATTCTTTGATTCCTATATAACCTACCTATATACCTATAGTCACTTTATAACAGCAAAGATATAGCCAATAAACTAATTTTCAATAATGTTCCACTTTGTGATTCTCTTTGGGTACCTTAAGTACATGCTACAAACCTGTAAAGTTCGTTTAAAGACATATACTTTTCTAATGTTGAACATATTCATAAAGGCAGCCATTGTAGTTTCTATCAAGCGTCTATCATCGATGCTTCAAAATTTACTATAATGCTACGTTCTTAAGTAGGTATTTACTTCTTTACTATCCATACGATTCATACATTCGAAGTATATGCTAAAAATGTTGTTGTAGTATATGCTAATTTACCTTTTGCTAAACAAATATCAAAAGCATGTACTCAATGATTATTCATACAATCGGTAGTTTATACTTCAAAATATAAATTTAAACTAAATGCTTAATCATTGTTAATACACCCCGCAATGTTAAACATTTCTCTTTTCATTCATTTTAAATGCTATTAACAATGAGCGTTTCCTAGTATCTCATGGCAACCGGTGGTCAATTCTCTCAATATCTTCGGGACTTTGCCTAAAGAAGTACTTTCGGACATGTCTATTTCGAATTTTGCAATATATATTTTTACTACAAAATGATAATACGTATATACATATATGCTTTATGGATTACCATATTGCGTGTGGTTGTTTTTGAGTATTTCTTATGTTTTATTCAATAAATGTACTATCAAACTGTCTAGACCAATTATAGCTGGTGGCAGATATTTTTTCTTTTCCTTGTGGTCCGTTTAATTCAATGAAATGTCTAAGATATCCAATTTTCGTTTCAATTGGATACGATATTTTTTGTTCTCCACCAAATATACCTACACTTCAATATTATTAAATAATAAATATATATAATTTTAGACGTTCTTTGACGAATTTCATCACAAAAAATCAGGATATATTGCTATTAATTATTAAGAATATGCATAATTCATAAAGTGAGATTAAATTGTAACAAAATATTTGAATTTAAATATTTACAGGAGACCGTTTTCTACACATTTTTTAGGTTTATATTTTTTAATAAAATAAACTCCTACGATCATCTTTTATACATGGAAATCTGTTCGAAAAAACAAGCTAATGACAACGATTTTAACCTTCATTTTTGTGTATTATGTTATCTCAAACTGAATTTATTTGTGTCTGCGATGCCTTTACTATTTATGTATATATATGTTTTACTTCTCCAGATTTATTATTTTACTTGAAATGATAAAGTATTTCTTTATATTTAAAACAAAAATTACCTCCTCTAAAATTCTAGTAATTATTAACTTAATAATGAATTATAAAACATTTTCACAGAGAATAGTTTTCTAAATAATCTTAAAATATTTACACCACGAAACGATCGTAAAACTTGAATAATTTTTGCAATTATCGCCATATCAACGTATAATTGTGTTTGTTATTGATGTATGAGCGCTTAATTAATTAAATGAAGACATTAATATTATATGTTGATCTTAACAAATTGAAAACCAATTTTACATCTATTGGCGCATGTTAGTATTTTTCTAATTTACAATAGTTCAAATTAGTAATTATAATAATAATAATAATAGTTTTGGCTTTATTTACAAATTGACAGACGCAAAATGTTTACAGGAAGGAGGGAAGAAAAGAAAAAAAAAAACACATTAATAATTACAGAAAAGGCCGAAAGAGTAATAAAATAAAATAACAATTATAAAAAAAACAATAATATAAAATACTAGTGAATGTCATGAAGAAGGCGAGTTACAAAGTTCCTTTGATTAAGGCTGATGAGTGTTGGAGTCTGTCTGTTATGCTTGTGAAAGATTCTCTGGAGGGGGAAATTTATGTAGGACATGCGTAGGATTACTGATTATTTTGCGGAATAGTTTATTGTCTGCTTGGATGATGTTTTCGGTAAAGTTGTAGGAGTTATTGCAGTATAGCCGTACCCGATACTTCTTTTGATGCAGCTCGCTAGTCGTTTACGGTCTCTTCGAGGTTAGAGAGCCCCACCAAGCTTGACTTGCTTAGGTCAGTCGACTACCAAGTCATTACCAAGTTTGGTGGTATTTGCCAGTAGTACAGAAAATAAGAATATATATTTACCTTTTTTGAAAAACATATATTATAGCTATTCAATTATAATTTTAGTATTAAATTGAATATTAAAAATATGAATGTTAAAGTACAGTTTACAACAACTCTGTAACGTTAACTTGTCCAGCTTATTGGTGGTGAATGTGTATTTTTTTAAAACGGATGCTTATATAGATTATTATCTTGGCAGTATCGTGTTTTTATATCTGAATGAAACGATAACTATAAGATTATACAAATGTATAATATATTAATGTTTTAAGGCATAAAACGTATTACCTACAGATATTTTAATTACATATAAATTACTTGCTTCTTTTTTTACTTTATATTAATGTCCCTATAAGAACTATGTATATTACACAAAGTATTAACAGCATAATATTATGCTATTATATTAAGACAAATAATACAATGGAAATTTACACATCTAAATATAATTGGACCACGATGACAAGATATGAGCTGTTAAGGATATAGCTACAATTACCGAAAGATTAACAAACAATTCGTTGGTTATCAATACATTTATAGGAAAAAAATGTAATCGAAGTCAATAAAAGCAATAATAAATATTGCTTTAGGTATACAAATGCATATCACATTGCTTCGAAGTAATTAGACAGTTTAGTTTTAATAATCAATATTGAAGAAATACCAAACAAAGTTTACATAAGACATACCTATAAAATAAAAATTGAGTATTTTACAATTGTGTAGAATGCATTATAGTCACAGATTTAATATCTTTCTCAGTTGAAATAACTGATTGGATATTTCGATTATTTTCATGATTTTTTACGCAGATTCTGTAATCGGATAAAGATGCCACGTCATTCGTTTCTGTTTGTTGAAGGCAATCGTCTAAGTATGCTACACTTCCATTGGTCAATTTTTTATCAACGGGACAAGATGGAGGGATGATTCTGTCATCGGATGAATTTGATTGGACGATAGTGGCTGAGGTACGGGACGGAGGGATGATTTTGTCATCGGATGAATTTGATTGGACGATAGTGATTACCTTCTCCTTACGAGTGGTAAAATTATTGGTTGTCATACTGATAGAAAGATACAAACAAACAAACAAACAAATAAATAATGATTGATAGATTTTCTAAAGAGAAAAGTGGATTGTGCATTACACTCCATTACAGTGTTACAACTTTTAGCGTCCTATTTACTATGGTGCACCCAAAGGGGTGGTCACATGACTACACGTAATACGTTGAATAAATTGCAAAAACTTACATTTTTTATTTAACAAAAATCATATTTCTTTCAAAATCAAAAAAATAATAATAAACTTGTTTTTCAAATTTCATTATTTTCTTTTTATATATTTTACCTCTTTTTTTAATAAAAACCTTTTTTTACAATTTTTTTCAATGGAATGTCTTAGAAAACATGTTTCTTTAACTACATACAAAGTTCACAAAAATTCGAGACTATTTGGAAGTTCTAGGAAAGAGCTAATGAGAATCCTCTTGCAACCAGCAGCCGAGAAATGGACGCACAAAAAAGAACCCTGTGGATAGAGTCAATTGTGTTTCCTATTTTAATGTGTTGGTATCGCCAACATTTATACAAACAATACCCACAAATACCTTCTTGGTATTCTTCAGTAGATATATACTATAATCCCGAAGACGAAATTATGTCAATAGAGAGACGATAGCGTTTCATTATACAGAGGTGGTGTCTCAGAGGTAATTTGAATAAAAACAAAAGCAGGTTGGTGATAGCACGAGGATCTACTCATATACATACACTATCAGATCAACAATGCGTTTCAGTCAGGATTCTGTCCTATAGATACCTTCGTAAGAGTTTAAGCACAGCTAGAATAGTAAACACGGAACCGAGGGTTAAGAAACTCCATCAATGTTTACACTGCGAGTTAATATCTATATCAACAATACGTGAGAAAAAGTGGAACCTGTTTATTGGTGAAGGTGTACAAAAACACAGATCATCCTGAGACCCGCGAAGTAATATTTGTAAGTTCTGTAGGCAGAATATCGTATATAAGTAGGAAGTTATAGTGAGAGTAAGCATGCCATTATACCAACCTGAATTCCTTTTCTGCATCTGGATGTAGACTCCCCGTTAGCTGTCGTCTGTTTTCTTTGGTCTAAAGAACAAGTTATTATGATTATCACGAATTATAGTTGTGAAATTAATAGCCTGAACGTAAATAATTACCACCAAGTAATCTGATAATGAAAACGGCAAATAAACAAAGTCAACGATTTTAAATTAAAAAAATAATAATGGTGTTTAGGTGTAGAAGGGAATTTAGATGATCGACTAAAGAAATGGTTTTTAAATACCATAATTAGACTATTTTATCGTTGATATTATGGGAATGAGATACACATTTACATTTAAATGTCCAGGTGCGCTAGAAATAGAACACTATTCACTCATTTTAAGGGTAATTGATACATAAAATAAGAGACTTTTAATTCTTCACATCTGATCATGCCGTTGTAAGGGTGTTTCTGTCCTGTGTAAAATGCCTGTCTGCTCCAGATCTACTTATAGCTCTATATACTATCGATCTATTTTAAGCAATATAAAGTGTATGTGTAATATTATTGATCGACTTACATTGATTGTGTGCAAATCAGGAGGATTATCGCAACTGTGAACTGCTTGATGAAGTTTCTGAAATGCGAAAAGCAGGTATGTATATACGTTCGTGGATTTGTCATTGTCATGCAAAATAATTAATCAGACTGTTGAACGATTATATTAATTTTTCATTTTATTCCATTTACATCTCTGTATACTATATTTAAACAGTTTAGACACTTGAAAAGTTAATTAACGTATTGCATAAGAAGGAACATGATCCAACAAAATAAATTCCGATACGAGGATGTTTTATGATTTGCTATATTTTAAAATTTAAATATAATTTTGAGTTATTAAAAGTGATTTAAACGAGAGAACTAAAACACACCAACCTGACTGAAGAACATCAAGTGTGCATTCTTGACGAGATGACCTTCCGGCTTCAATCTCCAGCAGGGGACCACAATCCTGATGACGCACCATTCCAGAGTCAGAAGAACCAGAGACACAGTCACACCCAAACCCAAACAGATGAAGGCGCCAGAAATACTCCAGATCGAAACCTGCATATTGTGCAAATGCCTTTTCTATTCTTAATTTGGTCAACTTCACTCTACCCCGTATAACTTGAATTCTTAGCATACAAGGTGAATTGAGAAATCGCTTTTGCCGGGATATAATATTACATCTTAATCAATTAGTCGTCATTGGCTTCAACTAATCAATTGAAGATTATCTCAATGCTGCAGCGCAAATCAGTTTGCTAAAGCCAGGAGTACGTACCGGGGTTTGAAGGTAGGGGCTCTACCGCTAGGCTAACCGCTCTCCTTAAAACTTTAACTATAATATTGCATTCTTATACTATACTGAGTATGTAGCTGGCTTGCTACACACATACATTGAGATTACGCCAAATTTTAACATGACATAACAGTTTGTAAATTATATAGAGTGGCTTACCCCGTAATTATAATACAAAGTGAATTGCGAAATCGCTTTAATATTATATCCCGACAAAAGCGATTTCGCAATTCCCCTTGTATTATAATTACGTGGTAAGCCACTCTATATAATTTATAAAATGAGTTCTTAGCATTTTAAAATAAACAATTTATTTTTGACTTCAAAGATAGAAAAATAACTAGTACACATTTTTATAAATCATACACATATATGTGGCTTACCTCATCAATAATTATAATAAAGTTTAAAATGCGATCTCGCTTCGCCAGGATAAATATCAAACTTAATTAATTAGACAGCATTGGTTTGAACTAATCAGTCGATAATTATCTCAATATTGCAGCGCAAATCAGTCTGTTAAAGCCAGGAGTCTGTACCCGGCCGGGGTTCGAACTTGCTACCTTCAGGTTCGAATACGACTACATAACTTGGTATAGATACAAGGAGAATTATCAAATAAAAATACGACATCATTTTAACCGTAAAAGTTTCTGGTTTAGGAGATAAAACCATTTTATAATAGCAGTGAGAGATATCGCCAGTTTGAGGGAACTTTTCTATCTGTCGAATGTTAAATGAGGCACTTTTGCGCCGAGTAAATGCGCACTGATGCCATCGATTGAAGCAAATTTTACTTATAGTAATTATTTATGTATTCTACTTCTTTAAAGTCCGAACATAAGATTTTCAGAATCCTGCTTTTTAGTTTGACATTATTAAATTCAATATTTGACCGCGTACTTTAAAATACAAACTCATTGAGAATGGATGACACACTAACCTTTTCTATATTTCAATAGGAATTATTGAACAGAACGTGAAATTCCTTCAGCAAAGTGCAATTAATTGTACGTCTACTATATTTGTCAGGCACTGTCAATCTTTGAGCTTACCTTTTCAGATGAGGATATCTCACACTGCCTAAAACGGGGCATGTACTTCTTGTAAATGGCGTCCAGCACTCCATTGGTTTTATACTCCAACATCCGAAGCTCCACTTCTTTCTATAGGGATCACAGAAAGGTCACTTGTCAATTGTCAATGGTTAGATTAACAGCTGGATGATTGATGCTGCAATAATATATGCTACGTAATCTGTAGCTATTGTATTAATACACTAACAATATAATATTGTGAATGGTAGAAGCGCGCAGAGCGAGCTGGACAGTGCTGTTTCAACCCTTGTTGGGTCTCATCAGCAGGGCACATCCCCGAACTACTGTAAAATACAATACCAGCAGATACCGCCAATGTATTGAAAATGTATCTTAGAAGACCACATTTATTTATTGTATTTTACAGCATTACGGGTGTGGGCTGCTGAAAAGAAGTGTTAATTAATTGTGCATTTCATCTATTTGAACAACCATATGCATGGTCCGTACAGTCGTCAGCATCGTCAGAGGGGCTCTAAAAAGAAGGCTATCTCCGTTAAAAATAACAAAATATGTCACTTATATGTGATTTATGTGCTAGTGACAGGCATAGAGATATACATTAATAGAGGCGACATTCTGTGTTCAAATTCGATTTTTTCTGGCCCGAGAGGGAAATCTAAACTACAAGCATATCGATTGACTATATCAACAAACCGGATATTGAATTTTAAATTATTGATGCATTTAAAGCTTTCTATGGTGAAATTTTTAGCAAGAGTACTATAAAGTATTTCAAAACTAAAATAAATAAAAAATATTGTATGAAATTACGCTTTTAACTACAAATTATAATAATTTAATATTATTATTTTTAACTTATGTATAATATCAGAAAGAATTTTATCGTAATAATAAATAATACTTAGAAATACAGTATATAACAATATATTTTTGTCGTTAATTTTTATAATTGAGGTAATAAGATAATAATAAGGTAATAATTCAGAGTTTCTTGTTTTTAGAGAAATTACAAAAGCTGTGAATTCCTGTAAATAATAGTATACAGCTTTGATAGTTTTAGTTTTACCAACAATTATGAACAATTATGCTGCCAATAGTTATACTTGTAAATTACACTTCTCTAATATATATATTTATTATGTATAAATGTATTACTATTAGTATATTTAGACATGCTATTTACTAAACCATGACCAAGTTAAACAATAAAATAATTTCAATGAAAATATAAGTAATATATTAGTAATGCCTTCACACAATGCCTTCAAATGCTAACAATACATGTAATATAACACAAAAAGTAATTACGTATGAAAAGTGGTATCTTCGTTTTTTTATTTTCGCGATGTACATTTTTTTGCACAGCATTTACTAGACTATTTTCATTCATAAAAAGAACGAAATGATATTCGTTACTATGACGAAAACAACGTAAATAATCAATTTGCATGTAGTTGGTATTTCCCTCTTCGGCCAAAAATACTTAAATAAAAAGCTTCTATATATGTAATTTATATTTCTATGGTGAAAGGTGATATTCATTATTAGTATAAACCACAGAGTAATGAAACACATAGATTTCAGTCTTATTGATTTCATATATATATGGCGTTGTAAATTTTCGTCGATATAAAATCGATTTATTTTACTAAATTTCATGTAAATGGATTACAAAAAAGTAGTATTACATTTTTTTATTAAACCAATTTTAATGGTAAATTTCATACAATTAAGTTAGTTAAGTACACGTTAGTTATCTGTAAAATATAATTAAATGCTAGAATATCAAAACTATTTAACTGCTATCAGTTATTAAAACCATATTTTGCCAAAGCTTTCGGGTAGCTGAGTATGGTATTATTGAACTCTATACAAAATCAATAAGTGCAAATATCTATGTTTAATTACTCTATGTATACGTTATAATAGTGTGACGTCGATTGTATTAGTGACAGATAGCAACAACCTTGAAAAGACAAACAATTATAGTTTCGGTTTAAAAATTACATTACGAAAAGGGGAACTTATTTCAAATTTTGTTCTAAAAATTGTAAAACTAAATAAAAACTAGTTTTAACAAGTTAAAAATACCAAAAAAGGCAATTAAATAAAAACAATGTCCAAAAATATTTCGGCTTAACTCTTTAATAACCCGGGTATGCAAAATATTTTTCTATGCCTTCATCATGTAGTGGATAACAAGAATAAAAGTTAAAAATAATTTATGAATTAATTAAATTCGAAATAATTTCGAAATGCAGTAAACAGCTAAAAAAGATCAATAAACTGAAACAAATAAAAATATCAACAGTTGAATGTTATATATTCGTGAATGCAAACATAGAAATCATTATAGTAGATGAAAAAAGCTAAAAGCGAAACTAAGTTGTTTGTTTTCAAGGTCGTTACTAAGCGTTACTATGTATAAGTGATATAAACACTTAAGTCGCGTATTAACCTTCTTGATTGTGAATAAATATACGTATTGATGATAGAAGTTACTTTTAGAGAAGCATATTCAAGAAGTCTTAGACTCGTTAAGTGTTACATATTATGATTGGTTACAATTAAAGAGTTTATATTATTTTGTTAGAACCATAACCGCAGGATTTATTCAAAATAGAAACTTTAACAAATAGGTACTTCAACATTTTCGTGAGTGAACCAATATTTCATCTATCGATTTGGAGTATTATTGATCAATTGCTAATTATAGACCAATTACTATTGAATAATTTAGGGATTAATACCAATATTAATCATTAATAAGTTGCAAGTTTTTATTCTACGTACCTATGTTTATCTCTAACATTATTTAAGAAATTTAGTTAAACTTGTTTTTAATGACGAGTTAAGATGTGTGATATATTAAGTTAAATTGGGACGTTAATCAATAAATATTTTGCTTATTATATCACCTTTATCCAGGAGACCTTGGTAAGGACAAATCCATAGCTCTGAAAAGTGGGCGCTGCCACTGGAATTGTTCTCAGAAGACAGGATGTCAGTCGCGATTTCAAACTGTAGTGAATGATGATCTGTTCGTCCATGTAGGCGGTTACGCTCCTGTTGCTATAGAGATGATTAAAGAAGTTACCTTTAAAATCTCATCTTTAAGAAACCTACACTAATACACGATTGTGCAGTGTGACTAAACAACCGATATGACCTTGCCATAATAACATCACAAAGAAGCCATCAGAGATTACCGGGCCATAGTTGTGCCCGCTTTGTCCAATGGCCCATAAAAAGGACTTAATTTAGTAAACATTGACATTTTTTATTTGTTAATATTGGACCTTAAATAACCCCGTTGTCAAGGAGGGAGATATCATGAAACAGCTACAACTTCCAGATAGCTCGTGATAGTTGTCATAGTTTAAATGTCATTGTTTGCTTAGTTACGCTATGTTTGCATGTTACATACGATGCTAAGAGCCTCATGAATTGAAAACAGTGCGTTTCTTGAGACCTGAATGGTTAGTAGGTACCACTATGTAACACAGCTTCTACAACACGCAACTTGTTACAAACGTGTTCGTGCAGCTGCTTCACGAACATGCTCACCCAACTTTTCAAGCGTATCTTTGGGTGCGAGACAAAACTTTCCATTCCAAATGCGTTAATAAAAGGTGCAATTAATTATCACTTTAAATTTATTGTAAGGAATTTCCTCTTGCATGATTAACAGATATTTTTAAATAAACGTAGTGATTAAAAAGACTCAAAGCCTGAACATAAGAATCTGAAAACCGTTGCACGAAAAAATTTTCATATTGAAAAGTTTCACAGTGATGCGCAACGTTAATTCAAATATTAATATCTGGCTTGAAGTATGCAAGAAGTGTGACATATTAGATATTCATCGTGAGATAATAGTTTTATTCTTTTAATTTCATAATACTATACACATTTTGATATTAGGTATTTACAAGCTGAGTCACTTAACAATAGCGATTATAAGACTCAATTGACGATAGCTTGTTTTCAAATTATGATTGACAGATTGACGGAAAACATTTTCGTGGGCGGGAAGTCTCAGGTCAGTCTCGCTATCAATTTAAACGCGATTAGATTAACCCAATCGAGATTACAGAATCAACATATTTGTAATTTAACTATAAAATATGATAACTTTAACGTTTAATTACACCACTAATTGTAATAGAAGTCTATTCATATTTATATTTGTTAGAAAGCTCATTATCACCACTTTTATTATCTGCCAAAATGAGTCCATAAAATATTTATTCCTGTTTAAAAGTACCTAACATATAAACTTATTTTTTACGCAATATGTGACTTTCTAGCCACACTTTAAATATATAAGATTAAAATTAAAATAATTGTATCAAACTAAGCATACTAAAAGTGAAAAATATGAAAAGTATATTTTATTATCTTTAATTTGAAACAAATTAATACGTTTTTAATAAAACGAGAGTGACGAAAATGCTAATACAAAGAAACACAAACTGATCGAAAATACTTGCTTAACACACACTCCAGTTCAATCGCATCATAAAGTCATTTCGATTGAAAAACGATTGACGAGCATGTGGTTAGAGAAAGCCTGTATGTTAAAGGATGGTGATGTTTGACAATGGTTCATTGTGCTGTAGCCAATCGCTCTCTAATCGCGATACACTCGCAATTACACTGTAGCTGTCAATCATTTCTCGGATATGCGTGGGCGGGATGGGCACAGACATTTTTAAGGTAAAAAAAGGAAGTTTTGATTGTAAAAACAACTTTACGATAGCGATTAGTTTGAAAACTTGTAAATATTAAAGCAATTTCATTGGATATAGCTGGCGCCATTCGACCTACAAGTGACCTAGATGTTGACTCTTCCTTGTTCCAATCAGAGAATGAAGTGCTGCTGCAATTGCGTAGGAGGCCAATGAATATGAGCAGTATTTTGGGGAGAACGAGCTGGCGATGGGCGGTCGATACGAGGGTGGCCACCTGCAGTAAGACTCGAAAGGAGAGACATGCATGGTGGTATATCGACCTTCTGGACATCTTTAACATTAGCCGAATATCAATACACAATCGGGTCAATGATCGATTGGCCAACTTTCAGATCCGTGTAAGTTTAATACGGGGAGTGGTTCTGGTGGTTCTAGTTTCTTGAAAAATCGGATATTTGACATGTTTTTAGCAGCTTTAAATTTATTCATTAGTATAAATTGACATTGAATAAATATTAGTAATATATTGTAAAGTATATAAAACATCGATTCACATAATTAAATGTATTATTGATAAATTTGTAGCAATTTTATAATAACCTAAAAATACACAAAGAGGTGATTTCATTTTGATAACATTGTAATTAAATTAATCATATTAATGTTTCTTTATATTTTTATAATAAGACAATAGTTGGCTTATGACGATAAATAAATTCAGGTAGATAACATCTATAGTATTAGTATGGAATGCATCATTTCAACATGCACATGTCAAAATTTATAGTTTTCGATATATGTTTCTGATTGCAAAATCATGTTTGTGGTCGTTGTTGAGCGGATTTATTTGTTTACCAATTTCACATTCAATCAATTAATATTCGATTAACAGGTACGATTAAATTGGTAATCACATATAAGAATACATTATAAGATATAAGATAATAAATTGTAAAATGTAAAATGTAAGCTATTTTATGTTACATGAATATGTATGCTTCTAAGAGGGATAACATAACCGCTTAATAGTCCGTGGTCTTCCAGCGTTATTTCATGTGTTTCACGTATTCTCTATTATGCACAAAGAAGAGAAAGACAATTTTTCTCAGATACAGATTAATTATGGAAAGAAACACACAGCAGACGTTTTGCTACTTTTATTACTCGTATGGTGTCGGAGTTCTTGTAACATACTATGCGCATCACCTTCCTAATATACTTTCTTAAACGTGCCCTTTGAGATAAACTGTATTCCATCATTATTTGGTTCTTACCCTCCGCAGACCGGGTTTTCGGCCCCAGCCATAACTTTCAAATGCGCTTTTGTCATTCATTCTAAGGAGCGGTTTCAGATACCGTGCAGAGCAATTGGTCGATTTGTTAAAGTGATTGTTATGGGAACAGACTACCTAACTATTTGCACAATCCATATTCACGGATACGGTGAGTAAATGCATTCTTAACTGACTTATTAGCTAACCTTTTCTGTATTACATTATCTCGTTATGATAGTACGACTAATGTTCATCTGAAGATCAGATATTTCTAAATGTCGTTTACATTTCGGCATTATGCGTATATTTAGTAGATTTAAACAATCAAAATTAATGCATCTTTATCGTTTTGTTGTTTAATTGATTAAACTATCGCTTATTTTGATAATAATATGAGTAATTGAATATACTTTAGAATTTATCTTCGTTTTTAAATATAGTATAAACATATGTTTAGCATATTTTAAATATTTAATCCACATGATTTTAGTAAAAAATAAATTAGCGTTCACAGGGGACATTTGTCCGATCATCTATTCTTTAAATTTACTGGTTTCAAAGTAGTTCATTTCCATAATAGTAAAATAGAATAAAAAAGTATGTAAAAGTAATTTCAACTTTATTTTTTATTTTTCAGTTATTAATGATTTTTCCTACAAGTGCACTTATATAAACATGAGAAACAAAGTATATAAAGAACAAACCGTTAACCGATATTTCTATGCTCAATCTTGGTCAAATGCAGGGTTCGTCAGAATGCAGGGTTTGTAAAAATGCAGGGTTCGTCAAAATACACAGATCGTAAAAATGCAGGGTTTGTCAAAATGCACAGATCGTCAAAATGCAGAATTTGTCAAAATGTAGGGTTCGCCAAAATGCACAGTCGTCAAAATGCAGGGTTCGTTAAAATGCACAGATCGTCAAAATGCAGGGTTTGCCAAAATGCAGGGTTCGTCAAAATGCAAGGTTCGTCAAAATACAGAGTTTGTCAAAATGCAGAGTTAGTCAAAATGCAGGGTTCGTCAAAATGCAGAGTTCGTCAAAATACAGGGTTCGTCAAAATACAGGGTTCGTCAAATGCATGGAAAGTTTTACTTTATAAATTGTTTATTAAAATAGTAAAAATATGTTAAAGATTTTGCAACACAATATCCAACGATCACAAGAACAATAATTGCAAGTTATGCTTTTGCATACATATTTTATTTCATTTTCTTTGGGGTATTTTTAATATTCAGTTTTGACTGAGTTATTCTTAATTGTGTGGAATATAATATTATAATTGTAATGTAAATGCTTAATTAATGCAATTTACATATCCTTTAACTAAAGAAGAACCTTTTGTAGTGCCAGTATTTTGTGCCCTTCGATCTAGAGCGTATTATTATCGTGTAATCGAAATGGCATTCTTACTATTTGAGGGTATTAATATTGTCTCTCTTAGGCTATTAGTTCGTCTTATGTTGCTAGACTGATTAGACTACGATACCACTTCTATTGATAAAAAGTCCGCTGATATTGCTGATGATTCTGTTACAAATGTTGATGAACTTTATTTAGGTACGAACTACAAAGAAGCATATATTTAATAGAACGTGATTCTTTCCGCAAGTGTACCTTGATATCCTTTTCAAAGTTGAATTTATCTACTGTACTTTTTTTACTAGATTACGATTCCATTGATTCAAATATGAATCTGAATGATAAAACATGTTTTTATGATTTGAACACACAGTTTGTATCTGTCCATATTTATACACATCGAGAGGGATCCTCTATGTCTCAGAATTATTCCCTTTTAAACCAATCAGACATCATGATCTCGCTAAGTAAACCTACGACTCAAAGCAGTACACTCAATGGCTATGACTCTGCTCGGGCTGTTGACGGGGGACTCTGGCCGCGCTTAGACCAGGGATCTTGCACTCTTACCAAAAAAGAGAATTTTCCGTGGTGGCGTGTTGACCTTGTGCAGGTCTTCAGCATCAAAGGTGTACAATTGCACAATCGCAAGGATTGCAACTGTGGAGACCGACTGGCCAACTTTCATATCCGCGTGAGTGATGTAACCATAGTGATGACTTCTATTATATAGCTGAACGCAGCACTCGTGAACCACAGCTAGACTTTTATGATATAGCTGGACGCAGCACCCGTGAACCACAGACTTCTATGATATAGCTGGACGCAGCACCCGTGAACCACAGACTTCTATGATATAGCTGGACGCAGAACCCGTGAACCACAGACTTCTATGATATAGCTGGACGCAGCACCCGTGAACCACAGACTCCTATGATATAGCTGGACGCAGCACTCATGATTCAGCGCAACATAAACATAGGCAGAAAGCTTTAATTTACGCGATAATAGAGATTATGGCCAACGGCCAATCAGAAGGCGCTAATAACACTATCTAATATACTTTGTAGTTTCGATTTCATGATTGACAGAAAAACCAACTATACCTGTATAATACAGTATAAAGATAGATTTTCAGACAAGCAAATCTTCATGATATAAAGCACTGATATGGAAAGTAAAATAATATTAATTTGCATAAGAAAGTGACCTACAATAATATGTAACTTATAGGAGTATTAATATATGCAAAACTAGGTTTTTCGCTATCGGAAAATGTTTTATTATTAATTAAGCTATACTCTTACAAGTTACATTTTATTGTTAGTCTCGTTCCTGTGTAAATTATATGAATTTACTTTCCATATCGCTGCTTTATATCACATACATTTGCCTGTTTGAAAATCTATTTTTTTACAGTATTTTACCGGTTTAGTTGGGGTTTTTTACCATCTATGAAAATGAAACTGCTTAAACAAAAAACGATTACAATTTTGTAAATAAGTGCTCCAGCCAGTTAAATAAAGAAGTCTGTGGGTGTCGATTTCAGGAGTCCATTTCATAAAATTAAATTTTTGAACTTTAATTTTCTCTGCTAAATAATGTTTATTTGTCAACTAATTCTTGTCTTTACTACAATGAATATGAAATCGCAGAACTCTCTAACAGCATAATATAATTATTTTATGCATTTCGGATTATATTAGATTACTTAAATTAAAGTATAATTTATTTTAAATCATCTTTTTAAATTAAATGATTAATATTAAGACATTAGTGTGGATTTGTTAACGATTGCACATAATTCCTTTCCACATGCATCGGAGAAAAGATTCTAAAGTCATCACAAACTTATTAAAATGATTGTTGCATTCAAAGTATGTTGGCTGAATTCTATTCGTTTTCTCACTGAGAGAAAATTAATAATAGTATTTACAGCATCGATTAACATAGGTTAACTGTTTAATTGGTAATTAACATTTATCAAAAAGCAAAGAAATTGAATTAAATAAATATCAACTTTAAGATAATTATATGTTCAAAATTGTTCTTACACTTATGATATCTGTTTACTTTATGGTCAGAATTTCATATTTGTTTGAATAATAAAATTTAGAAACCAAATATTGTCCAATATATATTGTCCAATAAATATTGTCTAAAACACTCATACTTAAATTACTAATAATCATATATGATACATATTGTTAAAAGCTATATTAACTATCCAATAAATAATATGAAACTGTATGTAAACTGTAAATATATTTCCAGATTATAAATTAGTATGTTAGTAGTGCTGTTGTAAATTAAGAATAATGAAAACAATATATATATCCTTAATTAAATATAATCACTTTATATTTGGAGGTCAAACTTCCTCACCAAAGGATTTTATGCATGTATTTCAAAGGTCTTTATTTCAGTAGCACATCAATTACCGATAAACTCGAAAATTTGAACACGCCTAGGGGTCGTCATGGCAGTAAATGTAATGTTTAGAAGCAGGTGAAACAGTGCAATTTTAAGAGACTATATAACTCATTGTAAATAGTTAGTTCTCTTGCAAAATCTTAAAATGCAATTTATAATCATGAATATACTATTATTAAGAGTTTTAAAGGACAGCAATATATTGAATTATTGCTGACTAATTTAATGTATTGCTGCCCTTTAAAACTCTTAATACTACTATTGTGTTAAACTTTAAGACTTAAAAATTAGAGGGCAGCAATATA
>JAYRBW010116979.1:0-17462 GCA_036023295.1 Invenusta paracnida
AAAAAGACGTAGCTCGCCATAAAAGGGAGCATTCGGCGACGGGTGGTGGTTCCAGTAACGCCGGTAATCTTGATACCTACTCCAGGATCATAATGGACATGCTACCGGCTGTTTTTACGGATATTACTAATACTTTTGACTCTGATAACATGCCTCTTTCATCTAATTCCCTGATTTCCTCAAATATCCTATCAACTTCGAATGAAGGAACACCTTCCAGTGCGGTCACTCCAGTGCGAACACCTTCGAACCCATTGCAACCGCCTGCTAAAAGACAGAAAGTCACTGACCAAGAACAAAGTGGTTTTAGCAAAGCTGATAATCGGTCGAAAGAGCTTCATGAAATAAAGCTGTCATATTTACATGAGGAACATTTAAGCCGCATGCAATTTTTAGAGCTGGAACGACAGTGTATTCTCGAACTGCATCAGAGTCGAATGGCACAAATGGGGACCTATTCAAATGTTTATAATAAGGAATTTAACAGTAAGTTTGTATGCTCACATGATGATGATGACCACAGTGGAGAACCTACGTTTATGCAACTGTAATATTTTTTAAATCTTGCAAATCATTTATGCATTTATATATCTCTTGAATTTTTCTGATCATGTTTTTACCTATGTGTCTTTTACTACATGTGTTTTCTGATCATTTTTATACCTATTCTGTAAACAGTTGTTCATCAAGAGTAAATACATTTTGTATATTTTTTAAGAGTTAAACTTTATTGAATATACGTACAATATTTTGAAAAATCCTACATTCTGTATAATTATTATGAATGTTTGAGAGTGAATAATAAATACAAGTAAAAAATAATATAATATTAAAAAAGCCACAATACTTATATGCATATAAATGTTTACGAGTTATTATGAAACTGAAACTTGCGTTTAAATAATTACTTCGATATAATAAATAGTTGTGTATGTGCTAACATAATAATTGAATTCGTGCATGCAAATGACCACGTTCACATAATAATGTTCGGAAACTATGGATAGGGATAGTAACATTCGTGGAGATTTTAAATTAACCAAAATGTTGTTGTATAAATAAAGCGCGGTATTGTAAACCTCGTATGTTCTGTTGATGAACCACAGGAAGACCAACATCATACTGATCATTAAAGAAATCGTCGTAATTATCATTTCTGAATCGGCAGATATTGTGTAGAACAAAAACAGCAACAATTATGACTGCGGATCGTTGGGGACTATAGTTTAAAGTTCTTTTTAAACAGGGAAAGCGCTTTTTGACTAAACCAAAACATCTCTCGATACAACAGCGTGTTGATCTGTGGGACCTGTTATAACGCGCTTCCGCTACATTTTGGGGATTAAGCAGAGGAGTTAGTAAATATTTTTCACAACCATATCCACTATCTCCTAATAAATGGCCATGATTATCATTTTCAAGAGTATGCTTAATCAGCGAATTGTCAAATATCCTGGCATCGTGCGTGGATCCCGGCCACCTGGCGACCACGTTTGTAAAGATCATTTCTGCAGTGCAAACAGCTTGAACGTTAATAGATAACACCCCTTTGCGGTTTCGGTAAATTTCGGCATCATCGTCTGTAGGTTTTAGTATTGTCACATGAGTGCAATCTATGGCACCTATAACTCCAGGAAACTGTAAAATATCATAGAATCTTGCTTTGACTTGATTAATTTCATCGATTGCGGGCATTTTTATGTAATTCTCGGCAAGTCGTGCAATTAATGGCGCTATGTTATGAATAATTCGACTCACAGACGATCTTTCAACCCCAAATATGTCACCAATAACTTTCTGTATACATCCTGTTGAGAAATATCGCAATGCAAGTAGAAATTGAGTTAGTGGTAGTATTGCTTTATTTTTGTTGTTATATAAAATATCAGCTTCGATAAGTTCAAAAATAAAAATTGCAGTATTTTTTTCCATTCGGAATCTTCTTTGAAACTGGCCATCACTATAGAACGTAATGGGATCAAGACGATCACGAATAACACGATTAGGTGCATTCATGAGAAACTCATCTTCTTCGTTATCTTCGTAAAAATCGTAAAAATCCACAAAATCCATTTCAGATTTCAAAGAAACATACAAAAAAAGCGTTCAAACCTGTATGTAAAACTGTAAAAGAATGAATAATGAATGGCTTAATATTGGGTAATGTCTGTTGCAAACTTTTACATTAAATAGTTACAACAGTGTAGTACCTTTGCTACGACGTAAGTTACTACAAGCTGATGCACACGATTTTCATCAGATTACGTTAATAGTAAGTTACTACACGCTGGTGCACACCAGCCTTCTTCTCATTTTCCATATTAAAGAATATGAGAAAATTAATCATTGGGACACCACTTTCCTGAAAATGCACATTTTCAAAAAGTAAAGATTTTAACATTTATTCAGAATACATTGATACATACCATTTTGTTTGCGAAAGTGTTTTCGACACATTAGAAGCAAAATTAGATAAATAAATCGTACCATTTATTTTCTAGAATCATTTGGATTTAGTTCTCAAGTCTATTTTATGCACATCTTAGTTTAAATAAGCTTGAGAATTAATATTTAAATGTTTCTAGAGAATAAATGGTAATATTTATCCATCTAAATTTCCTTCTAATGTGTAGAAAACACTTAGACGAACAAATTGGTATGTATCAATGTGTTTCAATAAGTGTTAAAACCTTTACTTTTTTGAAAATGTGCATTTTCACGAAAATAGTGTCCCAATTATCAACTTTTTCATATTCTTTAATATGGAAAATGATAAAAAGTGTCTGGTGGTACTAAAGAACAGTTTAGACATCAGCAGACGTTCAGTTTCATGATATGGAATGTTAGTACTAAACAGCTAGGGGGTTGATTGTTGGGACTTCGTTCACTTAGGTTGGAACCTCTGGGCTCCAGGACTAATCTTGAATTAATTCAACTTGTTCTTTTGATTCAAAAATATATGTTTTCTTTAGATGCTGTTTTAAAGTTTTTGCAGAAATACCCAAATTGCTACTTTATTACTGTCTTCAAGTTCAGAATCAGAATTAATATTAGTAGAAACAAGTTTTACTCATTTTTATAGGACAAATTTTTGATAAATTGCATATTTTACCACAGTTAGGACAATTTGCATTTCGAAATTTACAAGAACTTCTAAAATGTGAGCCTCCACATGAGTAACATGAGCTATCATATGGCGACTTTTTATTGAATTCAAAAGAATAATTTTGTTGCCTTACCAAATCCCTAGTGTTACTGACTGAAGGTATCTGAGACTCATGAATAGGTGTAAATCGAGTTTGTTTGTAAGAGTAATTTACGATGAATTTCTGGACTATTAATACCAGCAGTATTCTATCTCGTAATTGTGTCTCAAGTTGGTCTCCAAATTCACATTTGGTAGCTTGAGTTTGAAGCTGGATAAGAAAACCACGTATGCTACAGCTGTCTTTTCTAATAATTGTGTGAAATTTTGCTCTTTCTGTGGCTTGGAAGTTGCAAGGCTTTAGATGAGAAAGAATAAGATCTTTAATTTCATCACTTGTGAGTACTGCAGGTTTTCTTGGAAAACATAAATTCTTGACTAGAGTATAGGACTCAGCGGCTGCCATGGCAACCGACCCATGGTAAGCAAATTAGCAGTCTTGTTTTCTTCATTGATAGTAAGATTGGTGAGACAATATAAGTCAAATTTTTCAAACCAATCCTCTACTTTAATATTATCATTCAAATTAATGTTCTCAAGAAAAAATATTGGGTTGAGATAATGCCATCCTGCTCGCGACATCGATTTCAGTATCAAATTAATTAAATAATTGAATAGATACTAATATATGTTTGTAATTGTAATTGTAATTGTAATTGTAATGTTCAATAATCGTATTATATAAAAATATATGAGAAGGCAGAAATAACACGTCTGTATAGTAATATTATATTATTTTATATGACACAATAAGTAAGTAGCTACAATGATAGAAGTACTCACCTAAATAACAATCTATTACTTAATAAGAGCCAATAAAACTATGCCATAATAAGAAATTGAAGTTGGTGACAACATAAATAAATAGGATATTCATTCCAGTACTATTAGAAAATGTTAATAATATTTCATTCATTTTATTCCAAAGATATATGTAAAAAATCGTGTTATATTGATCTTATGAAATTAATGATTTCTAGTGCAGAATATTATATTGTTTTAAAACGATCAACGCTGTACTTACTTCTTTATTTGAAAAATTGGATTTTTGGGTATTTAAAAAACCCTTTTTATTACACTATTTAGTATTTTATTGGTGTTTATCCCTTTTCGTTTTTTTATCCATTACTTATTTACTTTAAAAAATTGAATGAAATAGTTCTTTTCTTACGGTATTTATAATTGAGTATTTTATTGTTGTATTTATTTCTTTTTACTAGTTTTGAAGGTCTTCTCTTCCAGCAGACATTCAGCCCAGATTCAATTTTTTTTTAATTGTTTTGTTCAAAAATAAAAATCTACCTGTATGAAAAAGCTATACTCCAAATTTCTAGAGATATAGATATTTTCGATGGGCCTAACTTTTAGAGATAGGCATTTTACATGTAATTTTTTTCGAAATATTCAACTTCAACCAATAATAATGAAATTTTAAATATAAAAACCTACCTGTATGACAATCCTATCCTCCAAATTTCTATGCTATAGAACAATTATTTCTAGAGATATAGGTATTTTTGATGGGCCTAACTTTATATAGGTAGGTTATTATAGGTAGGTTTTTATATTTTAAATTTAATTATTATTGGTTGAAGTTAAATATTTTGAAAAAAATTACATGTAAAATGCCTATCTCTAAAAGTTAGGCCCATCCAAAATACCTATACTCTAGATATACATCATATAGCATCAAAATTTGGAGGATAGGCTTGTCATACAGGTAGGATTTATATTTAAAATTTCATTATTATTGGTTGAAGTTGAATATTTTGAAAAAAATTACATGTAAAATGCCTATCTCTAAAAGTTAGGCCCATCCAAAATACCTATATCTCTTGAAATACATGTCATATAGCATTGACATTTGGAGTATAGCTTTTTCATACAGGTAGGTTTTTTATTAAAAAAATAATTGAATCTGGGCTGAATGTCTGCTGGAAGAGAAGACCTAAACCATACCATGAACTATGACCATAAATCTAATCTATCATTAGCATGTTTACAATTGTAACTAAACAAATACAATTCAATTAGTTTTATTGTAAATATTTTTATCTATCATACCATGAACTTTGAGCATCTATATATATAATAATTACCATTACATGTTTACAGTTGTAACTAAATAAATTGCATATGAATAATATAGGTGATTGTGGTGTTCTTTGCCATAATTTAATTTTTTTTAGGAAATAAATAGATGTAATTAACAAGTAACCCCTATATACTACTAAAAGCTAGCGGCTGCAGCCACCATAATTATCAAGCATCTCACTATCCTTTACAATAGTGTTATGATATATAAAGTTAATTACATTTATTTAATGTTTTATTTATAAAAAAAATTACAGCCAAGAACTACACATTTGCTATATAATAATCTTCTTATACTATAGGCACAATTTATTGCATTTGGTTATTAAAATATTTATCATCAGCTCCCAAAAAGATTATTTCAATTCAGGATTTCATAACAACATATATTTGGGTTGGTCAGCAAAAATAGTTAAAATAAAATTTACCCTAATTTTTTTACAAAGATATATTATAGTTCAAAGTTTGTACTGCTACTACAGTAAGTCCTCACATTTAAATACTATAGGTATGTATTATTTATTTGTGATCAATGAGAAACATTACTGGAGACTACCTATCCTATACCTTTATAACATTAAATATAGTGTTACTGGATGTTGTAGATGACTAATTCAGGTTAACTGGGATGTTAATATTGTCAGGTTACACCTTATGTACCTACCCATAAGAGCTTCCATGCTATTAGTATGTACATACCAATAATATTCAAGATTTTATAACATTTTGTCACCACAACATTTCATCACCATCATACATCATCACTGTGACATTTCGTCACCACTGTATATATATTTATATTAGAAATGAAGTATAATATATAATCATATTAAAAATGTGAATAGTTACTTATGAGAAACTAACAATTTAAAAAATTACGACTATTATGCACAATAAATAATAAAACAAAATTAAATAAATTGTTTTATTATTTATTGCACATAACAGTCATTGTAAGTCACATTTTTAATATAATCTACACATTATACTTATTAATTTCATTTGGTTGGGATTCATCTTACAGAATTGGGTGACAAAATGTAATGGTGACGAAATGTTGTGTTACCATATTCATACTATTGAATAATTATTATGGTAAATTTGTACTTTACGTTTGCAAAATAATTTTTTAAATTTTGTTTAAATTGAATGCCTGTCAAAACATCACCAAGTCAAAATGCCACCAAGTCATAATGTCACCAAAATGAGTCAAAACGTAACCAAATCAATATACAAAGATTAAACATTTTCAAAATAATACAATATACTTTAATTCATAGTCATAGAGCCTAACTATATAAAATATTGACTATATGATTTTAACTTGCATCCAATAAAATACTGATTAAAACATAGACCTTTTATTGAGTCAGTGCATAAGAACAAATTTTGATTATTTATTTAAATACCTTATACTATATATTATTTGAAATGCATATGTATCAGATGATTCATTTATTAATTCTGGATGTAATTTATGAATTAAAGCAATAATAATTCTTTTCAGAATAATGATTGATTGATTATAATAATACCTTGTCACTTATAATATATATTTTGGCGATGTTTTGACTTATATTGGTGACATTTCGACTTGGGGATGTTATGATGTGCACTAGTTTAAATTCATTGCCAGTTTTCATTTTGTAAAATAAATGTATTCCAAAAATATATTTATTCATTGATAAACATTCATGTGTAAAACATTGATAAAAATACCTACAAGAAATGCTATTAATTAGAAAAAGCAAAATATATAGCAGTTTGGAACCTATGACAACTTGTTAAAAAGCTACCTGTATGAGTTTGTCTAGTGGATCTCACTGGTAGAAAAGTACAAGCCTTTTCAACATTTCATTTCTTAGCAGCTACCTCTTTTAGACATTTTTACCAATGTTGTATACATTTTTGATGAATATATACATTTTTAAAATAAATTTATTTTACATTGATTTTATGAAATAAAAACCAGTAATGAATTTAAACAATAAATAAATAAAAATGTTATGAACTGTAATTTTTTATATATTTTTGAACTACTATACTTATGAATGTTAAGTACAAATTTACCATTTTTATGTATGTATGTACCAATAAACACTTGTTTAAAACAAATTGACTTTTGTACATTTAAGGAAGTACATATAAAGCATTGCTTTAAAGTCTTTGTTTGATATATAAAAATTAAACAAAATCTACTAAGAAGCTAATAAACAATTTCAACAAATATATAGTCTACATTCAAGAAAACCTAAAAAGTAAGTCAATAAATAATGCATGCTACAATATATTGCTCTCCATTAGGTATAGGCCCTGCAGTGTGGCTCATAGGATTCAAATTTGTGTTGTTAATTGCTTTAATTAGAGATAACCAAATAAAGAAGTTTCCTGGTTTAGCATATTATTTATAATGTTTATTTAGGAATCAATATCATCAAGTGTCTTATTTATGTAAGATATGTACTGATCCTGTACCTTTTGTTTTAAGTCTCTTATTGAGAGTTTTTTTTTAATCAATCAATAAGCTTTGAAAACTATTAGTTTTATAATTATAGTAATGTTATAAAAATTTAGAAATACAGCTATATTTTAATGTATTTCATCTTTGCAGCTGATTTTGTGAAATAAAATCAATTTAATTTTCTATTTTATTCAACTTCCATTTATATGAAATATAGGCAATTGTGGAGTACTTGGCTGTAATTTTTTTTTTTTAAATAAATAAAACAAAAAATAAATGTTATTAAACTTATATATTGTAATACTATTGTAAAGGATAGTGAGATGCTTGATAATTGTAGTATGGTTGCAACTGCAAGCAGCTACCAGCTTTTAATAGTGTATAGGGTTACTTGTTATTTACATTTATTTATTTGTTTATTTTCCAAACAAAATTAATTTATGGTCAAGTACTCTACTATCCCTGAAATATACTACTACTACTACTACATATATACTAATACTAGCTAATATTAAATATATAACTTAATATTACTATATTTATATAAATTGACTCTTGCATTTTTGGGGGTATCTTTCATGGATCAGTTACTCCTATCTTTCTTGGAACCAAAATAATCCTATCAGCATTTGCAATATGGCGATAACTAATTTTTCCTGTTTGGTACATATTTAGTCTTTAAATAGCAATATTTTCTCTAAAAATATAATAAAAGCTATTTTTTATATACCACATAGTGTACATTGAATATTTATGTCATTTAATAGAGAAAAGGGTGTTTCACACAAAATTTCAGGTTTTTATATCTCACCATTTACATCCCACAAAGAGACACCTCCATCCCTTTTTGCAGCATCCCAACTGTCATATTAAAAATCTCCCACCCCATTCTTATATAATTATCCTCACAACAATTTATCTCCACTGATACACATTTGGATGTCTTTATGTGATAAAACCACATGAATTATGGCTCACTTAGACACATTGATAAAATAAAAATTCTAAAAACATATTTTAAATCACATCTAAAGTTCATATAGATAATAATATAAAGTTAATGGTATAATAGTCTTGATGATTAAACTAAGTCGATGAATCACTGATAGATCACCAATTTCTGAACATTAAATGAATTATGTCATTCTTCTGGTTCTCATTAATATATCCAGGTGCCAAACACACATTTGTCAATAACATCTGTTGTTTGAAGTGTGTATAAAATAAAATGTGATTATTTATTTTCCAACTATTTTAGATATTGACTGTTAAGCAACATTTAATGAAAACTATATTGTAACAAATGTGATAACAGTTTTAGTTGGTTTTGTTTATATCTGATATTTTCATTTTATTTAGAAATATTCAAAATAGGTTAATACTATTAAATTAAAAGGGGTAATTTTTTTATCCTAACCCTATTTTGAATATGAATGACTAAAACTAAGTTGGTTGACAGACCCAAACTGAAAAATCTAAATTTATATAGCCCTAGTATTTTATTTATTAGCTCACACAATTTTATATTGTTCAAGAATGGTAAATTTTATCAGCTGGATCTAAAGTTAATTGTTAAATAGCTTAGCCAGTTACAATTCATATTTTTAATTTTCTTTTGACTGTATGAGTAATTATTGGCAACTAGTTAGGAATCCAAACTTGTCTTACCATTTGAGAACTTTTTAAAGGTTCCTAACTGTTTGGCAGGTTTCAAACTTCCCAACCAGTTGCAAACTTTTAGAAATCTACAAATGGGAACTTAGAAGGCTCTTAGTCAGGACAATTAATTTCTTGTTCAGCAAGGATGAATAAAATGAAAGAAAATGACACAAGTTGGTCAGTTGGATTGAACCACATAGAACCATAACATAGATATTGCTATTGGAAACTTAAAAACCTTCTGTTATTTTAGACATTATGCAAAGGTTATCATGAAAAATAAAGTTAAAGAAAAGTATATTGTGATGTGTCTTCTTATACAGTTACAGGTCTTAATGACTTGATAAAAATGTTATTTAAACTTACTTTATTGTATGTTGTCACTATCTGTCTGCACATAAACAAAATAAGTTTAAATAGAGTTTCTATTTTAGACATACGTTTTTTTTGAAGCATTAGGATGTGTAAAATTGAAAATGTGTTAGGCATCCCAATGCAGGTCTTAATTTTGGAAAATTAAAAAAATCAACATCATATATATCAAGGATGGTGGGTCCAGAAAATAAAAAGTAGAACTTTTTTTAGGTTTTACAATATTAAATTTATATTTACTATCAATAATTTATTTGAATTGTAGTTTGTTCAAAGTTTTATTTTTAATCACTTGAGTAAATAAATAGATATTCTCATGTTGTAAATGTCACATGTGTTATGTGTTAAACTATATTCAGGGTAACTGCAGGTCCTAGAATTTCTGGACATTTAAGAGGGTCCTGAATTTCCAGGTAAGGCTTTAGCTTTTTTTAAATTCCTGGAAATTTTAGACAAGTATTTTTTTGAAATGTTTGTTATATTTAAAGATTTCTAGAATTATAATTCATATAATAATAATGTTTTCAAATATAATCTTCTTCACTCCAAGAGTTCTCACCAACCAGCAACTGTCTGGACATCTTTCTTGCCTTGTTTCTGCATGAAAATCCTGCCTATTCCAATGTTTATGAAGTTGTAAAGATAACCTGTGTCATGTTTTCAGGCTAAGCTGCAGTTGAACACAAGTTTTCTGTAAATAAAGAGGTGCTTTCAGACAATATGGGAGAACCATTGATCATTGCACAAAGAAAAGTATATGATGCTGTCCAAAGTGCTGGTGGTATTGACAAAATTTCTCTGAATAATCCACTCTTGAACTTTATCCATGGTGCTTGTGTTGCTTATCAGACTGCTAGAAAATGAAAAGGCAGACAAGAAGGCATTGGCAACCTAAAAACTGGCAAAGAGAAAAAACAAAATAATCCAAGAGCCTCAGTCCAAAAAAACTAAGAATTGAAAATATGGTTTCACTTCTTTCAAACAAGGCTGATGTCCTGGCTGATCAAGCAAAGGGGATCATGACAATTCTGTGAGCAATGCTTTGAGAAAGAAGTCCAAGGAACAAGCCCTTGTAATTACAGACCTTAAGAAATAGATTGACAAAATGAAAAAGTAAATGGTAGCATGCCTTCACTGGACTGGTGTTTTTTATAGGCAGTGGACTAAGGGGTTGGGGTAATTATCATATTTCCACTTAATGGATTGAGCTGAAATTTGATATACACCAACCTTTAAAAAATTAATCACCAAAAATTAAAAAGTCAATTTTTGAGGAGCCAAATGAGCCACTGATGTCATTTTTCAACTACTGGAAGGAAAAGAATGTTTTCACAATTCTCATTAGATATCATATGCTATCGGGCTTCATTTTTTTAGATCAATATTTTTGATAATTTAATCAGTAACATTCGTTTTTTTAAAACATAGTCAACTTAAAATTTCCAAAGGTTGCTCATGTAACTAAGGGGGTCTTGACCAAAAAAATGTTTGTGCCAAAATGTTCACTGTCCAAATTTCAGCTCAATTGGTAATGTCATTTTTGATCAGTTTGAGATATGGGCTAGGGGGTATATTAATTGTGTACCTCAACATTTTAGAAGACTTTTCGGCATTACAATAACATTCATTTTGAAATGGAATTTTATATGATATGATTAATATAGCCACCTGCATTGAGCAAGCTTTATTTCTCTCTGCACAGACTGGTAAGACATGTGGCTAAGACTGTAAACATTTCGATGAGCAGTTAAGACACCAACATCATTTGAGTAAAGTAAGGGGTAGAAGTTAATTATGTAATGTTTACCTGCATTGCAGCTCATTCATATTGACTATGACACAAGCAAAGGCAGTGATGGCCTATGATTGGCCATCCTGGAATTTACTGGGACACACTTAAATTATTAAATTCTTCTGAGTGTACTCATATTTGCTCATTGAAGATAACAAGACGTCTTGGTTATGACAAGTGACTTTGCACATCACTTTGTATGAAGAGACAGACCACCCAGTGACTCAGCTGGCCGATGACTTCAACATGGATTGATGCACAGTCCAGCACCTCTCCAAACAAAAAAACAGACTATAAGGACAGAGATATGTCTGGATGTCCAAAAGCCAGCACAGAGCCCTGATAAAAGTTCCAAGTTTGAGGAGGCCCCACCAGATACTGAAACTTTGGACATTTTCTCTTCTGTCCCTTAAGAACTAAAAAATGGTCCTCTTCAGGACGACCACTCATGTAGCTCCTGTTGCACTAACAATGTATGCAGAAACTGAGGACTAGTTAAAAAATATACACTTTTTAGATAAAAATGTGAGAACAATTATGGTGTGATGAAACTTGACCAGGGGTGTATATATTTTAATTTATATATAATTATAGTATAAACTATAAATAATATAGTATATAGTATAATAATACTATATAACTATATATATTATAGGATAATATAGTTTCAAGATATTTTTTATGTGAAAATACATTTTAATTTGGTTATTGTTAAATATGTTATAAGAGTTCAAATTGTTAAACAAATTACGAAAATATTTTTTTTGAAAAATTCTAACTTTTATTTTCAGGATTATTTTTCACATTAAGTTATAACCTCTGCCTGGGGATACCTGAATGTCAATTATAGAACCTAGACACATTTATATTACTGAAAATATGTATGCGAAAACAAATTTGTTATTTTCCAAATATTACTAATGAGAATTATACTTATTTAATAATTAATTATACAGTTATTAAATTGAATACTATTAATGTAAGGATTATAATCTGTGGCATCCCAGTGTGAAGCAATTATTTTCTGATGATAGGAATGCCATCCCATCCTAAAAGTGTTAAACATATGCCTATGGTATAATAGACTGACCAATATTTTCCATCAGTGAATTGGTGAGAATTTAAAGAGAAGATAGTAGAAGACCCAGAAATGGTGAATATTTAAATGGAAGGTTGTAGAAAAACCAGACATGTTGAGTATTTAAAAGGAAAATTATAAAAGAACCAGAAAGTTTAATTACTATATTTTTAAATCTGACTGCTTTAGATTGTTCAATACACCAGTGTTATAATAAGTAAAGTAGAAATATATAATAATAAGTTCAAAAGTACATTTTGTCTTGATACTGTTATTTTTTAGAAATATCAAAAACATATTTCATATATATTTCACTTCTATTTAAAAAATGAATCTACGTTATTATTTTAATACAATAATAGATAATTTAATTATCATATAAAAACCATGTGAACAGATATTGATATGACTTGAAAACATGTGGCAAGATATCTGCTAAAACATGGCAAGATATCTAGATGAATTAAAATGTGCAGCAAGCATTCTGCAATTATTTATTATACTATGAGTAGATAATAAACTGTAAACAGATCAGCAGAAAATAAACCATCAGATAATAAATGTAAAATTGAGAAAATATAGTAATAACTAGATGGAACAACAGCCACAAAAATACTGTTAACAAAAATGATAATCTCAATATTCTTGGTTAGTGATTTAGTCACCTATGCTGATGAGAAACTTACATTCACAGCCAATTAAAATCAAGAGTTCTTTGTTCATCCATTCCACAATAAATAAAATTTGATTTTTCATCCAGCACTGGGTGAGTGTCTATGAAAAGTTTTGCTGCACTCTAGGTGTTTTGAACATTTTCCAGTAAATGTATATCATTTGTATTTAGAATATTTATGTTAAATGATGCAGCATTTGTGTCATCCCAGTGCAATAATCAATCAATACTTTTTAGATAATGGAAATGCCATGTCATCCCATCCTCAAAGCATTAAACATATGCCTATAGTGTAATAGACTAAGACCAATATTTTCTTTCTGTGAAATAGTAAGAATTTATGGAGAATATAGTAGAAGACCTAGAAGGGGTGACTATTTAAAAGGAAGATTATAGAAGATCCAGAATGTTAAATTACTATATTTTTCAAGTAGATTAAAAATGTCCGTTTGCTCTCTGAATAATTTTTAACAAAGGGTTAACAAAAGAAGTATGAGGGCCCTGTTTAATAAAAGGAGGACATTAGTAGAGCAATGGGGAATCATTTTTATAGGAATCCTAAATGACTGTTCATCAAAGAAAGAATCTTAAAATTTGATACTTTCATAGGCTTAAACGCCATCCTAGAAATAATCATCATTCCGATTTCACATTATGTAACATTATCTTGATTTGAGCTGTTTAATTATAATTTGTGATATCCTTTGGTGTGAAAATAAGAATAGAGAAATACCTATTATAAGTAGCAATGTGGGAGAGAAACATAGTTTGGCAGATTTATTTTTTAAGTATGTAAAATTCTCCAAATCATCCTGGAAGTAATTATCATTCCAACCATTTAATATTATGTGACATAATTTCACTTTGAGTTTATTAATTATAGTAGAATTGACATATATTGCCACTTCAAAGAATGTATAACATAATGTGGATATAGATGAACTGTCAATATAAACTAATTATCATTTTTTCAATAGATAGTTAAATTTTAACATGATTTGAATTTTTATTTTTTCTATTGTTAACTTGTTATAAATACTGCCTACTTACATACAGAGAAGCTATGCATATATTGTTAAATTTATTGTGCCGTTTCATCAGTAACAATATTATGGAAATATAATATGGACATACAAGGAATTCATATGCATA
This sequence comes from Invenusta paracnida, assembly GCA_036023295.1. Classification (NCBI taxonomy): domain Eukaryota; kingdom Metazoa; phylum Platyhelminthes; order Proseriata; family Coelogynoporidae; genus Invenusta; species Invenusta paracnida. The sequence continues at coordinate 14,487 of JAYRBW010116979.1, forward strand.
TACCATACATATAATGTATGCAGCTATTGGTTTAAATGCCTTTCACGATTGGCAGGAGTTTGAGTACATGCAGTGTACAATTTGAGAAATGTAAGAACTGAGGAGTGTAAATTTAAGAGGAAACTGCTGATATAAGTAAATTTGTTACTGCATGTTATGAAGATAAGTGTATAAATAATTAGACAAATTGTAGATATATATGCAATGTTGATATGGGTAAATTGTCATTATAGGTGTAGTTGGTATGTTTTGTGTATGAATTTACTCTATTTGTGTATAAAAACTGTGTGTGTAAAACAGGCGTATGTTATATACAACGTTAGTTGAATAAGTACATATAATTAAAATAGAATTTATAAAATAAACAATACACTATAAACAGAATACAATTAACTTAATTGTTCATCCTCCAAGTTGGTAAACTTTTGTGTGAAGGTAGATGATTTCAAGGATAGACTAAGCAGAGACTGCTCTAGACTGTCCGAGACTCTTTAGAAATTCTTCTTCGTGACTATTGGGTACACCCAAACCACATTGCTATTGTATCCTTGCTTGAGATTACCTTCAGCTCCAGTTTTACAATAATTATCTTGCTTTTTGAGTAGTTCAATGGTCGATCACATTCACTAGAAGTTGGTTGAAACCTATGTTCTTTTTAACACTCATTATTGTATTTCGTGCATTTCTTAATGAGCATCATTGACTTTCTTAGCATCCTTTTAATCATTGACTTTCTTAAGAAACATTTTTTTGCTCTGGTCAGCATGAGGTTCCAACCAGTTGGGTACAATTAATACTGTTGTTTGAGGCTAGTTAGTGCTGAAAACGAAATTGCTGATATGCCTTCCATTCATCTGTGATGATGTAGGTTCCTGTGAATATTTTTTGGTTTTCTCTATGCATGTGTAGAAATATTGCGCATATTTTACTCCATATTGGTTTCGATATAAAGAGAATTTTATGTTGTTATATATTACTTACGCAATAACATCATTTGTCCCCCACTTACTTTTCAGGACGTGGAGGTACCGCTGGAGGAAAGTTCCGTATAGCTCTGGCTCTGCCTGTTGGTGCAGTAATGAATTGCGCTGACAACACAGGTAATCATTGATGTATTATATTACCTTCCATGTTATGACGTATAAATCACCCCTTCTGAGACATGTTTCTAACGAAATCTCAATGGCAACATTAGTGAAGTCAATGTGCTTTAAATTTTTTTTAAATTTGTTTTGATGTAGCTGTAAGAAACACAAAGCAATCTTGTTATACACTTTTTACATGTCTTAAAAGTATTTTTTATATGATTTACCATTAGGATTACCTTTTTGGTTTTCTTCGTCCAAACAGGTGCCAAAAACTTGTACGTCATTGCTGTTATGGGCGTAAAGGGTCGATTGAACAGACTTCCCGCAGCTGCTGTGGGTGACATGTTTGTGACCACAGTAAAGAAGGGAAAGCCAGAACTCCGTAAAAAGGTAATGCAGGCGGTGGTGGTTCGGCAGAGAAAACCGTATAGGAGGAAGGATGGCGTTTTTATATACTTTGAAGATAATGCGGGGGTCATAGTAAACACAAAGGGTGAAATGAAGGGTGAGTTACAAATTTAATAACATTATTTTGTAGTCATAAAATAGCTTATGTAAACATCTATTCTATTATTGTAATCGTTCTTCCTCTATTCAACTCTATAGACTTAGTGTGTGTATGTTGAATTCCTTTTCTCATTTGAAACTATCTTGTTTAGTCAAATTGAAATATTTGAATATTTATTAAATTTAAGACTTGATGTTTTATAGTTATATATTTGTATTCGTTTAAGTGATTCGTTAAAGATCTTGTGGTAATCAGAATTTTGTCGGAGCTGTGCATAAATCATGTAGACAAATATTTATTACTGTAAATGTGCCTATGTTAATTTTCGTACATGTGCTAATTTTTATGACTTAGTTAATCATTAAACTTTTTTTATTCAAACATGAAAATACAACAATTAGTGTTGTTTGCAATTTAAGTAGATTTACATAATCTTAAGGGGCTAAATGTCTTTATATAGATTAAAGACATTCCAAATCAATCGATATTTATAGTTGATTGCGTATCAACGGAATTCTTAGTTTTTTTTGTTATCTTATGTTTGATAACAGGGCACATTATCGTGTACCTTTATTAAAGTAAAGTTTTCGTTATATGAAAAATTCATTCTTAAAGCTACTTTGTGTTTTATAATTACATTTTACCAAGTCTGTTTTTTTAACGAAATTAGTTTTCTTTTTAACGATGGGTCAACTTTTAAAGGGGGTGTTGGGCTGTCTTATTACATCGAAATATCCAGGTGGAATTGATCAGTCTACCTCAAAGAATCTAATTTTCCCAATTTATATTTGGGACAAAATACAGTTGTTTTGTTCTAAACGTATATTTTATCGGAAAGTTTGTTTTTATCTTTCTAATTAACCGTTATAATTTATATAGAAGAACTGTTGCTTTACAGTTATTAGTTACAGGCAATAACTGTGTGATAGCAAATGTGATTTCGGTGACACTGACGATGTTTCCATTTTGTAAATTCTTTGTAATTTTTGGAAATAATGGAATTACTGATCTGTATTTGACTGCAGATGAGTTCAGAAGCCATGCCACAAAACGCCTGTTTCTGTATATTTGTGTTATCTGTTTGCTAACCACAGAATATTTCTCACATTTTTTAATAAATGTATAATATATCACTTTATATTTTTAAACGTACGGTATTTGCGTGATTTCGCAACTAATTTTATATTTAGAAGACGATACATTTATTTTGTTCTAAATGTGTATTATCAGAAAGCTGTTTTTATCTTTGATTTACCATTATAATCAAAATTGGAAAACTTGCTTTACATAGTTGTTAGTTAAGCAGTGCTGGTACACCCTGCGTTATATAACGCTGAGCGTTATTTCTGAGATTTTCAGCGTTATGCGTTATTATTCACA